>JAPMOR010076787.1:322388-413902 GCA_026543865.1 Argiope aurantia
AAAGAAGAGCGGGAAGAAAAACTACGTAAAGAAGAGCGGGAAGAAAACTGCGCTTCGAACAGTTGACGTTAGAGGAATTTAAACGGCAGGACGAACTCGCTGAACGCAAGCGCAAAGATGAACTTGAGTTGGAAAAGGAAAAGATCCAAATGCAATCTAAATTAGATGCTGTTACATCCAAAGCAAGTGATACTAAATTTCTCATCAAAAAAGTGTCAAAATTTCTACATCGGTTCGATCAAGACTGAAAGAAGACAGCAGTCTTTATCTAAAATTATTTAAACGTCAAGCACAGAGATTGAATATTAATCAAGAAAATTAGATTTCTCATTTGTTAGGTTTATTACCGCCGGAAATATCTGGCATCATAGCGAGAAAGCCTAATGACAAATTTAACTCTTACGAACATGTTAAAAACTTACTCCTGAAACGTTTTAAACTAACTCCAGAAAAATTTCGAACCTGAAAGAACATGGATTGATCTTTACCAGGAACAAAATACTTACTTCAACGGCTGGATAAATGGATTAAAGATAGATACTTTCGAGAAATTATCAGATCTAATCATAACAGATCAACTAAAACGAAAAACGCCTTTTGAATTTAAGGAATATCACCTTAATGAATGGATAAATATGAACTCCCCTGCCCAATTAGCAGAAAAATTAGAAGGATTCAAAGACATTAAAAGGACTCGGAAACAAAAATTCAAACCCACAGAAAAATACCGCAGATTTGAAGCACTGAGAAAATTCGAAGTATAAGAAGTTTGCAACGTCAACAAATTACAATAAACCATGAAGCTCCTGTCACCAAGTACGAAATTCCTCAAAGAAATCAAGACAACGCACAGAAGGGGTATAACAACAAAAATTACGAGAAACACTCGAACTACAATGCATGCTCAGACGAGCTATTCAAAGTCGCAGAAATTCAAAGAACCTCCGAAGAAAGTAAATACGTTCATAAAGGGGGGGGGGGAACTGCCAAAAAAGAGATAAATGAATCAAAGGAAACTTTCTTTCCCGGAAGGAATTGTAATCAGTTATTTAGATGATCTTGTAATTCCAGTGAAAAACGAAAAGGAAAGTCTAGAAAAACTTAAATTGTGCCCGAAGTTGCGAAGAAATACGGATTAGGAATTAAATTCAAGAAATGCTAATTCTTAAAAAAGAAAATTGAATTTCTAGGTCACATTGTGGAAAGCGAAACTATTAAACCATCTACCGCAAAGACACTGGCTATCCGAAAATTACCAGAACCAACAACAATAAAACAAAGTTTTCTTGGCTAAACCGGGTATTTTCACAAATATATCAAGGACTATTCAAAGATAGCTAAACCACTTAGCGATTTCACGAGAAAAGAGAATCTCTTTGTTTTTGGTACTCATTCTCAAAGAAGCATTTGAGAAATGAAAGAAAATAATGTCTGAAGGCCCACTCTTGCATATTTACAAAATCATCAACACATTTTCACCGTAATTGACGGATTTACCAAATTTACTTGGCTATATCCCGTCAGAACTGTGTCTGCTGAAAGCGCCTTGGAAAAGTTAAAACTACAACAGAAAATCTTTGGTAATCTCATAAGAATTATCTCTGACAGAGATTCAGCGTTCACTTCAAAATTATTCAACGACTACTGTACTGAAGAAAACGTACATCTACAAATAGCAACAAGTGTTCCTCGAGGAAACGGTCAGGTTGAACGAATACATCGAACTTTGATTCCAGTCCTCACCGAGCTATTGTTAGACGACTCAACGAAATGGTGCAAGTACGTCGACAGGTTACAAAGAATACTTTACAGCACCGTATGTTGAAGCACGAATTGGACACCTTTCGAGCTTTCAGTAGAAACCAAAATGCGTAACAAAGAAGACATCCGAATCAAACACCTACTACTAGAAGAAACGACAGAAGAATTACAGGAACAACGTGTTCTAAGATGCCTAAAAGGACATCGAAACCATACAATCTGAGAATCGAAAGACGTACATCAAAAGAAGAGAGCTTCAATATACATAGGTGATCTAATAGCAATCCAAAGGACCCTATTTGGAACTGGACTAAAACTAAGACCGAAGTTCTCAGGTCCTTATAAAATAACTAAAGTGAACTCTAAAGATAGTTAAAAAAGTTGGTCAGCACGAGGGACCGAACTCTACCACCACCTCAGCTGATTGAATGAAGCATTTTTATACTAATTGAATTTTGAATATTAGTTATTATTTTTAATTTTTCTCATGTTATATCCCTTTTAAAAAATTAATTGTTATTGTATGGTAAAGCTCGTTTCAAATAATTATCTTATATTCATTTGCAACATTTATCGTAATTTAATCATTCTTTATCTTTCAACCTATTCGAAAGATTTTTCGTAATTAGATATTTAGTTAATTGTAGGTCACAATATAGAATATTTTGGTATTTCATACTTTATTTTAGAGCCGGAATTGTGAATTTTGGGTATACATCTTTTCATCTGTGATATTTTATTATCTTTAAAGACAGTATTATTTATAATTATTGCATAAACATTCCTAAATCATCAAATTTATGGTTGTAGCTGAAACTAGTTTGTTAATAAAATGCAAGTTCGTATTAAAGCAATTTAGCTCTCAACATTCTGTAAGAGCTGAGAGACCTGCTCTGTCAGGAGAGGGTGATTCTGTAGGATTTCCCACGGAATTTTGTTTTGCCATCCTTTGATCCTATTGTTCCATTGTAGGACGCGATTCAAAGCGAGATTTGTAAAAGGTTAGATCACTTCCATAGGACGATAATTTTAATTAATACAGCATTCCTGATCAACGCCATCTATCGAACTTACGAAACGTCGACACAATTAATATTCAGGCAGAGGTCCACTAACCACTGTTCGACGAAGACTTTTCGTGCTTTCGCGCACTCGCATTCGCTAACTACGAGGTAAGTTGTTTCAGTCACATAATGCCCCTTTTTTTTTTTTTTTTTTTTTTTTTTTTTTTTGAATTCTAACCCCCTCCTAGAGGGAATGACCTAACTTTCTGTTTCTTTCATATCTCCGTGTTTTAATCCATTTCCTGTATCCCTGTTAATACTAGCCCTGTAAACTTTTTCCTTTACCTGTAAATAAATTCTTTTATTTTTAAAAAGTATCTTCATTCTTCGTTTGCATTATTTTGATCTTAGTTGTGAAACTGAACCCGTAAATATTAAAAGACCCCTAAACACCTCGTCACTAAAACTCCGCCTATCTGAAGAGTCTCATTTTTTTAGGGGAGGGGAGATTTGGTAGATTCACACACACATTAATTTAAGCGAAAATATCAATTGAAAGGATAAAAACAAAATTGGGTTAGAAAACATTGAACCTCGAAACGAGATAATCATTAATTAATCTAACTAAGCAATTAATCCATCAGATTCCATTAAAAATCAAATATATATTTATGCTCTTATAGCAATAGTGATTCCAATAAAAAAATTCTTGAATTAAAATATTTACTCTCGCAGAATAAACATCTGAGGTGGGCGACAAAGCCATGCGTTTAGAAAAAGCAATGAAACAAAGATCCTAGAGACACATGCTTACATGTCTGCACTGATGGATCAATGTTTAACAATGAAAGCGAAGCCGGAGGTGTTGTTATATTTTTTTTAGGCTATGCTCGAATTTGTGCTCATTCCACCCGTTACGATGGCAAAATCGACGCTATTTACATCGTATTAAAGCAAATGGCTATCCACTCCTCGTCTTTCTGCAGTGAGGATATTTTGGCAGACTGTCTGTCTACTCTTCAATCTCTTGCAAATAGACAATACATAGATAATACCCGTATGCTGGAGTGCATAGAGCTCTCAACGTCAATCCCTGTTTCTTTCCAGTGGATCCCAGCTCGCTGTGGGATTCCTGAGAACGAGGCTGCTGACTTTTTGGCCAAAAGAGGTGAAAGAGTCCTCCAGAGACCTTTGAAAAGCCTTTCATTTCATGCAGTCACACTCCTGATAAAAAGAAGATATGCCTCCAGGATAAAGCAGAGAACACTGTGTGACTCTGCGGGTAAGCCATGACCTCATTGGTTGAGGATACACAAGTTGATCCCACATTTCCCTAGAAGTGCAGGTGTGGCAGTTTTCTGTCTTACTACAGGCCATGGCTGTTTGCCCGCGTGCTTGTATTGGCTTGAGTTTTGTGACTCTCCCTTATGCCCTATGTGCGGACAACATCAAATGTTTGATGCTACTCATCTTGACTCGTGCTCTGCACTTGTGTTTTTAAACTGGAAAGTTCAGAAATATTGGAAAGCTAGAGATCTATTGGCGTCGATTCTAATCTTCTGGGCATTTGTAATAAAAAAATAATTGCATCGATTGTTGCTACCTTCATAGGTAGAAACGGTCATGAAAATGATACAACTTTTGTCTTATCCCTCCACCCCGCATTGGGGTGTCTGGTTTGACTTTCGCTTCGAAATGAAGAAAACTGCAATCGCGTTTGGGAAAAGTAGAGTGGAGTGACCAACCTCTTTTGATGTGTGAACGCATGTTTTTAATTGGAAAACGATAAATTGAGACAATGAGACTTTCCGAAGAAATTTGTTTAGAGATATAAGAAATATGTTAATGCTGTTTATATTAACAAAGGAAAACGTATGAGGAAATGAAGTAATGAATAACTAAATTAGTTATTACTAATAAAGATTGAAAACTACAGATGGAATCGCTTCCAACATAATACGTAGTAAAAAACAGTTTGGAAGAAAAGGGACGATTTCTATCAGCTGCATTTTGTTATTTAGCTTTGGTGGCAAAGACCAACACATCACCGATATGTTTAGTTTTTTGGGTATAAATGTCAATATAAGACCAATGAGTTTAATTTTTAGTGTTTCTATTCATTTCCAAAGAAATAACATATGTGTTTTTTTCTCTTTTCAGAACTAAACTTCTAATTTTGGATTTTTTTTAAATGAAAATTAGGCGACTGAACTAGAATAGAGATTTTTTTTTCTAAAGAAGATATTCTTTAGTATCAGATTTCTCTTAGTGCCATTCACATTCTTTAGATTTATAATTCTTGTTCTGTCATTTATAGCTTAAATGAAAAATGGACAACCCTTCGATCGTTTTTATTACCAATCAATCCTAGCGAAATCAACGGTTGCACGAAAATGATCTCCACCTGAATTTATGCATTACTGGCAATAAAAATCCCAACACCAAACCCAACGATTAATTTACAGCTTCCGCTTGTGCACACATACCTAGGGTGGTCGTTCACTCCGTTCGGTTTTAATCACACGAACAATCAACTTTCTCAGGGACTTTCGACTCTATTTCTTTTTTGCTTCGCCGTCTCCCCTTTCAAACGACAACATACCGGCGATGAACAAAAACGGCGACTTTGTCAGTCCTCTAATGCAAGCTGTCACTCTTAATATACCAAATTATCAGCAATCAGTTGACCTTGGAAAGGGTTTAGAGAAGTGGAAGGGGGGATCTCGCCATCAATACCTCATAAAATTGCCGTTTTCCCAGCACCGGTGCAGCCGATCTCCGATAATGATGACTTCCTCTGCAAACGATTTTGTAATGTGAGTAAGTGCCGAAGGGGTTTTCCTGTTAGCCGAAAATTGTTCTTTTCTTCTGCAAGTGCGAATTACGAACCACAGAAATGAAAGGAGGGGGGGAGGGAGGTTGAGAAAATTAGATTGTCTCTTTCTCACAAGGCAAAAGATCTTTCCTTATTTGGATACAAAGCGAATAAAAAAAATTTTTTTTTTCTTTCTTTAGAATCGATGGAGTCTTTAAATGGATTCATTGAATTTATTCCAAGAAAAAGAAACAAATAATTTATAAGATTTTTATTAATTTCTGGGTTGAAAAATCCTACTCTTTAACAAATGTTTTTATTCTAAAGTTGAATAAATATTGTATTTAGATTCTAAAATCTACTAAATGTAATAAATAAAATTCTACAAGCTTTAATACTACTCAAAATTCGCCACTTATGTTTTAGAGTTCCCTTACTTTCATTCTCTCCACTTCCAACACACCTTAAAACAAAGGAATATTTATTATTAATGATGTCAACGGCTTAGTTTAAGAGTTAAATAAATTAACAATATTTGTAGGATTTATTTTTCGATATTATTCCAATGTTAATAATAGCAGTAGCCCCACGTAGTAACATATGAAAACAACACTGAAACAATTTCGCCTTGCTTAAGATGAAGGCTAACAATCGTTATAATCTCTTACTAAAGAGGAAGAAAATTTTTAATGTGATCTTTGAGCTTACTTCATGAAACGAAGTTTTATAAAATTAGCTTCGAATCAAACGGGATTTCATGCCAGAAAACTGTATCAGATTTTTAGTTATATTTGTTGTTAATATTATGTATGCTTATGGCGTGTATGTTCTTTTCGCAATTCTGCATTTGTGAAATGTATTAATTATCTTATTGTTTTAGCACCACGTTTTGGGTTCTTTTCTTTCACTGTAAATTTTGGGCTGTTACAAAAGTTTAGTTTTTCACAAGAATGGTTTAATACCTTATCGACAACAGTTGAAAATACAAAATATAATATTTTCGTGTATCTATAAACCAACTTGTTATACCAGAGGTGCATGTAGCATAGGTTAAGAGTTTCTATTTTAGAACATAGATTATTTTTATTTTAAAAAATCACATTATTCAAACCATCATATTCTTGATAATATAAAGCAATTCAGAAGTAACAGAGTGGTTCAAAAATCCATCAAATAATGGTCAATTTATAATTCATCATTTCATTAATAGAGAACTTAAAAAATATTTCCAACTCTCAATTACCCGAAACATAATAAATTTTATAAAAAACAATTTTTAATAAAATTTATTAATACGATATAATAATGAACAAGTTTTCAATAAATATTAATTAAATATTAATCAATATACAAAAATGATTTTGCTTTTATTTTAATAATTTTTTCATCCTTTACTTTAATACTTCTTGTAGTAAACATAACAGAACATAGAAAGCATTCCTTTTTTTTTTTTTTGGAATACATTTCCAATAATTTAGTCTAGAAATATATTAATCGATTGACTGATAATCAAGTCCCAAAGTATTATCATCGAGAATATTCAGGCATAAAAAATCTGCAAACTCTGGCACTTCGTGAATTGTATGAAAATTCGATTACAAAATTCCATCCGATAGACATGAAACACGTAAAGATAAATAAATTTGTAATTTGAAAAAGCGAGGAATGATTAAAAGCAGAGAGAAAAAATAACATCGTAAGCCAAAGTTTTATTCAACAACAACAAAAAAAAATCATTCTGCTTTATTTTAATCAATTATTTTCCAGTGCATAGTTTCATTTCTTAAAAACCTGATTTCTTCTCTTTAAAATTACCCTTCATTCAAGGAAAAAAAAATCAAATATCATCCTTTCCATCTGACCACTGTTCCAAAATACGAGATCCATCACAAAATAGCTGGTGTTCTACCAAATAAAAAAAAAAAAGGAGGGGGGTAAAAAAACTTAGCTGTAGAATATTTTTCAACAATTTATCCCAAACAGAACACCTCTTAGAATGCCAGGTAGCCAATTGTTATGATCGAGGATTTTCATTTGTATTTTGAAAGTATGCTAGGAAAGGCTTTCTTATGCCAGCATCTTTATGCTTTATATTAAACGGAAGTCGGACCATTGTGGCTAATATTAAATGTGCCTAATATTTTAGCAAATATCTTTTTCTCGGACACCTCTGTTACTTGTTCTAAATCACTGCTTCATTGAACATCTCTTATGGTTTGATACCTTCTTTTAAATAATAACCACATAAGTATACGATCGCTATTATACAAGAAATAAGTTATCCACTTCAGAAGACTCTAAAATGCGTTCTATTGGCCCAAATAAGATAACATTTGAGCTACAGATTATTAAGATGATGCGCTTTACATTTATTACTTAAAAAAAATTAGTACTAAAATTCACCAATAGATTGTATTGGTGAATAAATATTGTGTACGCGATGGAACGAAAACGCAACAGTTTAGATATGACATATCAAATTTTACTTATTTTCAATAAAATTATGCGTTTGTATTAAATTCCAAACATAAGTGGATAAAATAGAGTTGTCCATAATGTATATTTATTTTTTATTCTATTAGAAACTGTGTTATTAGTATAAAAGAAGTCGTTTCTGATATATGTGTAATAATTCCATTTTGACTTGCATTCATAAAGTTATTTTCTATCCACTTAATCCAAACTTCAAAATTCGGAACGTAACAACGTTCACTTTGACTGCTTCAGATTACAATCAGAGTAATTCGTTCGTTTCGGTTCCACCACCACTCGCGAAATTCCGTTTTTAAACTGTTAAAGCAATGCGAACTTTTACGTTCTCTTGCTTCTCCATCATCTTAACTGCGAAGCTGCACCGCATTTCTCTCAAATGATCACGGCCGAAACTAGCTAAATCAAACTCAAATTTCCTCTTCAGCCATTCAAACAACAACAAATGAAATGATAGCTTTCTATCAAAGCTGCAGTTTCTTTCAAAACTCAATCGTACAAAACCCACTCACCTAATGTTGCACATATTTCTTTTTAATTTTTAGCACTGAAAAAGGATTGTTGATGCATTAGTTTGCATAATCAAAAACAATTTTTTCTATAAAGTTTTAGATGAGCGTAAATAATTTTTTAATGTTTCAAGTGACGTCCGCACCATAGCAGAAATAATGAATACAGGAACCACATAACGAAGTATTAAACATCATTCAATCTTCCAGCTCTTATAAATTAATTTAAATAATTTTCTCGAATTTTCAAGGATTTTTCTATATTTACAGGTTTTTGAATCTATCTGTATGATTTTATCAGGTTTTATTTTTTATTTCTCGAATTTTCCTGCAGGGCTCTTGTCTGTTTGAATTTATCTGCATAGTTTTTGAAATTATTCCTGTATTTATCGGCAAATTAAATTATGATGATTTATTTTATCTTATAACCATTACTTTATTGCAACATTAAAGGGATCCCGTGTTTTAGAAGAATGACGGTTGCACTGCATTTCTTGTATTTTCTCCCGTATTTTGAATCAAATTTTGATTGCGTCATAACAGCAGAGGAAAATAAATAAAATGAAGTTCAAATCACCTGCATATTGTGTATATATATTAAAAAAAGAAACGAAAGGAAGAGAAAGCCAGCCCTTGACACGTGCTGATTCAGAATGAATCTGAATTTCTGATTGAACAGGATGTCTTGATAAAAACCGTTTTTCAAAAACATGCAATTAACCCTTTAACAGCCTTCTTTTATGTGTAATTTTAAATGTCCTTAAACTACATCTCGTACCTATTTCTTCCTATCCGTTTCCACGCACCCCCCAATTTACTTTGTTTCTTTGCTTTTGTCCCGCCTGTTCTATTTCAGAACCCGGGATCCACGCAATCAGCGGCTGTTACAGAATTATTACGCAAATAAAAGCTCTCAAATCATCGATTGCCAACAAAAGCCCATTTCCTGCGTCCGTGGCCAACATACCAAGGAGCGAAGGTATGCCCAGAATCTTAATGAAGGCCGGCCCAGCGGAAGTGGCTACAGGCTAATGACGGCGATCAGAGCCCTAAGGACCCCGTTACACACTCTAAAAAGATGGGGAGGGATACCCTTTTACTGGCCGCTAATTGTACGGCAGGTGATCCCTTCTTATTACTTTTTCCTGTTATCGAATGATATTCTGTGGTGCCTTTTTTGGTCAGGAACTGCTGTCAACAAGTTGACAGAAGAGACGATTGTGGCTGAAAAGGGGGTATCTTGTAGTCAGTCCACCTGCTCTTGTTCGGTGTGTGATAAGCATTCTAGGAAGACAGAGGCAGAAAAAAAGTTTGATAGTGAAATAAAGCAGTAGAATTTCTTTTAAGCTGCGATAACGGGGTCTCAGTCATACCGGATTAGAAAGTTTTCGGATAATTGAAAATATATGCTTATACAAGACGTCTTTCAAATGAAGATTTATGCGTCCCTTAAAATACATTCCCATTTACAGATGTAACTTAACGAAATACAGCTAAATATAAACATATTCTATATAAAGAATGTATTGTTTTTTTTTAATTAACGGAACATTTAATATGCTAAAAGGGAAAATAATTTTTAACTGTAAATAATTTATATTGTTAGGATCAATAATACATTAGTAAAAGCGATGATACATGGGAGATATTAATACTTTATGTGATTCAAAATCTCAAGCGAGGAGCAGATGTTCGTTTGATAGTAAGCATTTCATTACTGTGGAATTTTTCGTGGTTTTCTATGGTATAACTACTGGTGAAACCGGACCTATGTCTCTAAAACGTTATGTTCTTATTTTATTTATTTGATATTATTTGTAAAACTTTTCGAAATTCTTTTTTCATACATTTTTTTTGGTTGATCATAATGAAATAAGCAATATTGAAATAATTACATCTTTAATAATAAGTTTCCCAAACATATGGCATTATTTCTTTTATCTCGCAAGCCAAAATGCGGTGTTTAAATCTGCACTTTCAAAGATACTATTATCTGATATTGTCAGTTAATTAAATGTCGGTTAACAGAGAATTTGCAGCACGTGTTAACAAGAATCTAATATAATCATTCTTGGAGGCTGTCATGATATAACAGGAATGGGTTTCAGCAGTATTATGGTTTTTGACCTCATTTTCCCCCAGGTTTTTGTAACTTTCTAAGCATACTACCCTTCTCCCCCTCCCAAATAATGAGATCATTCTTTAAACATCGTTTATATTCGTTTGTTATTAGCGTTGATTATCGGGTTAGCGATTAGCTGATTAAAATACATTAATAGCAGTTGAGCATTGTGTGTATACTTTTCACAATGCAGAAATGGCGGAAAAGCTATGAGCGACATATTTGGTCAGCATTTTCCTCACAAATCGAAAGAAAAATCAGATTCAATTTTCATTCTCATATTTCTCTAAGAATCTCTAGCAAGGCAACAAACTGGCTAAATTGCCCAGGACTGTTCTGAGTTTTGGTGTTTCATCTTTGATTCGAATAAAGTATGATGAATTTTAATTATTATTAACTACATTTTATTAAAAAAGATTGTCGAATTTAATATTTAGTATTAATATTTAATATTAAGAAATAAAAAAGCAGCGGATTTTATCTGGGAGCAATTCTTTTTTTTAAAGTTTTTTATGCACAGAAAACAATCGCTTTGCAAAAATGCCAATGCATAATGCAAATGAATGAGTCAGATGAGAAATGAACGGAATATGTAGAAAAGATACGTCTCTTTATGTCTTAGTCAGTGATTAGGATCTGAAGCTCAGAAGATCTGTTATTTTTCCTTTCCTTCACATTTCTTAATTAGAATTATAAGGGAAAAATTAAATACAAGATTAAAGTTTTGTTTAGCATGTACCAATTGATCCTGTATTTATAAACCGTTGTATTTAAAATGATGTTGTATCCTAACAGACCACACAATTTTCGATATATTTTGAAGTGCTCTCTGGATTGTTGTTTTCTAGCCACACCCACGAAATGTGAGTGGCATCAGCCATTTCATAACAGCAACAGGTGTCGAGGTCGGGCATATAAAAGCTCTATTCAACGCCTTTGTTCTACGTTTATGAAATATTTAAAGAGAAAGCTTTGTTATTGTCGAAAACATTTGATCGCGAGATCCTGATGAATCTCTGCTTTTCAGACATCCCTGAATTCCAGTAAACACTTTTTGGAATTGTGTCTATCTGTCTATAAACATGATAAAAAAAGTAAGTCAAACAAATAAAATTTCAAACAGAGTCTTTGAACCTAAATGGTGAATTTCCATCTCAATTTGGAAGAAATCCATTTTTTGGAAGTCTGTCTATCCATACGTATGAGAAGATATGAACGCAATAATATAACAAGTTTATGAATGAAATTCAGCATTTGTATTTATCATTGGAGTTCTTTATCGATTTTCGGATTTAATCGATCAACAAGGGTAAATTGCTTGTTAATCTGTTTATTCGTTTATATGAATACAATATAGACTCAATGTTAGAAAATTAAAATTGGGTATTCAGTCCGGCCACTGAATTGCAGATATCTGCTACTTATTGGATCAAATCTACCAGTGGGAAAGGGCCGAAAACGTATATTTTTAATTACTATGTTATAAAGCTTATAATTTATTTTTTATATATAGAAGCTTCCGGAATAATGGTGGGCTCTCGTCGCCCTGGTGGATACAAAAAAGGTGTGGGACCAGCAACTCTCAAACGATAACAGGATATGTCTCCTACGGTAGTTGTACTGTGGCCGGTGATGTACCTTAGGATTTGTCATGAATTCCGGCAATGCCGTCAGGGTAGTCCGATCATTCAGAATTTTTCATGGACCTTAGAAGCGGGTTGGAGTTACTGTTTATGGTTATTGCCCCTTATAATATTTACCATATCATTATATATACCATATATATACACAATATATACCATATCACAAATTTGATTTGTCTAGCTTATGGTTATTTTAAGAATCGCATTCATTGACGACTGCCAGACATAATAATGAAAAAAAAAAGTTTCGCTCTCAAAAATCTGAAATGGATAGATTCAACAAAATCTCGGAATCGAATTTACTGACAAAAGATATATTGTAAAATATGAAAAAAAAAGAAGAAAATATCATTTTGCATTTTTTTGGCAAACAAAAAGAGACAGCTTTTCTTCAGGTGTTAAAATTAATTGGTATTTTAAAAATGGAATGATCATTTTAATGGATATGTATGTTTAAAAGATTGTGTAAGGCATATCATTCCAATGA
This sequence comes from Argiope aurantia, assembly GCA_026543865.1. Lineage (NCBI taxonomy): Eukaryota > Metazoa > Arthropoda > Arachnida > Araneae > Araneidae > Argiope > Argiope aurantia. The sequence continues at coordinate 335,220 of JAPMOR010076787.1, forward strand.
AACAAGCCCTGTCAGCTGTTGTTGCGAGAAGAAACTGTTTTTCCATCCGTCTTTTACTGAGGAGTCTCCTTTACGATTTTGTGATTACAACTATAGTCTTGTGTCAAATTTTGATTTCAATCGTTTGGGGATAAAACACGTCTAAGACATAAATTCACTTTTATTAAAGAGTATGCGCGAGGGTTTTGGGGTGACCACTCCCGCCTTTTTACTATTTTACTTGTATGACAAAATGCAGCGCAATTTTTGACGGTTTTCTTTTTTAAGAGGATTAATAAAATTAATGCCCGTTAAAAAAAAAAAAAAAACTTTAGCCCTTTTTTTTTTTTTTTTTTTTTTTTGTCAATAACTGATCTTTGGTATGTGCTTGAGATAGATGCGAGAGCCTTTATGATTTCCAAATTGCTCTCTTTTTAGAATTCAATTAAATTTTTCTCATGGTAGTACGTTAAAATACAGCTCTAATTTCGATTGCAAATTGTTTGAAATATCTCCAAGCGGTACTTTGTGTGAAGTTGGAGGCAGCAGATCCATCTTGTGCTCAACAGGCGTCATGCGTGCGGTCCTGACGGGCACGAAATAAAAGTCTTTTCACAATTTAAGATCCGATTTTGATGATCGTTCGGAGAAACCTCATTTTGCGTTCCATTTGAAGGGAAGATAAAAAGAAAAAGGTAGCAACACCTCTCCATCTTAAACGGACTCTGTGCCCCGAAACAAAAGCTTCCATTGTTCCAGAATCGAATGACTATTAGAAGGTCTACCCCGTAGCTGTCCACTCCGTGATGGATTATGATTGAGATCTTCTCATCCCTTTGAGGGAGTTCCGATGGTTCCACGAGAGCCCATTCCAAGTTGTCGTGTACCCCACCTGGAGCCTTGATTGGCCAGAAGATGGGAGTGAATACCTCGTTGAGATGTGCGTGAATGTGACAGGGAGGAAAAGAAATGAATGGTTTTTTTTTTCTTTTGTACTATGACACTCTAGTAACGGATAATGTCAAGTTGAAGCAAAAGATTGTATTGCGATTCTAATAATGAGCAATTTGTAAGAGACAATGTGGAGATCAGGAATATTTCTGTAATCAGTTTTTAAAATTAAGTCTGGGTTATCTTCTGCTGACTTTGTGATAACAAATTACAAATGATTGCAAAAGTCAGGTTGATTTTTTGAATATAAAACACAAGTATTTTATAATTAGAAAAAATTCATGCTGACATTATGTTTAAAATTATGGATGACCGCTTCATTTCTGTTATGCTCCTATGTGATAATATATTATATTTTTATGTGATAGATAGTCCATTCGCGAGGCATTCATTCTGATATATATATATTCGTTTTAAACGTAAGTCTACCTCCACCCGATATGACATGGGCATGTCACGCAACATCAAACAAACATAAAAATAAATTTAGAAATAATCGAAAATAACTACAAAACCATTTTTTATTGCACATATTCAGAAATAGTGGTTAAACTTTGATATGCAGTCATTTGGCGCCTTGCGTAGTTGGAAATTTTTCGGCTTTTGCTACCGTTACGCTATTGCTGCCGTTCACGTCACATTCTGCCATTTCGCTAAAATTTGTTGATAAATTATTAATTTTTTTGGCGAAAATGACTGTAAATCAAAGCTGTTCCGAAATATTTAGACTGTTAAAAAGGTAAGAATATGATATGTTCATAGACAAAAAAACAAAAACAAAAAACACTAAGAACATACAATAGAAAAGCTGTTTTGAAATTTAAAAATATACAAACAACTCATTGAACTCGCTGTTCCACACTTGTTTATCAACTCTGTATAATTTGATATGAAAATAAAATTCAGCTTGCTTCGTAATATTTCTTTGTAAACTATATTGGCTGTTTTTCTTTCTGGTGCCAAGGCAAAAAGATTTTCTAGAGATCACTCTAGGAAGGGCCACATAAAGTTGTCCATGGGAAAAACATTCTTCGCTTAAGTCAATTTCTAGCAGTGTGAAACGTTTGTCCTTGAAATAATTAAAATAGCAATTTTAAAACTCCTTTTTTATATGATTTCAATATAATAAAACCTTCTCCAATAAATGCCCTACAAAATGGTACAAATATCTCCCATATCAGTTGATTTTTGGGGCATAATAAGTTCTGAATCGGCTGTTAATAGTTAAGTATATCTCCAATACTTAACTATTTCTCGAGTTTTTCTGGTTAAAACATACAGATGCCTTCAGGAGACTTCATTTTGTACTATAATATATATATATATATATATATATATGTATATATATATATATATATATATATATATATATATATATATATATCTCATCACTGCCAGACCACACCCGCTGGTTCTAAGAAGAGGATGGGTGGGAGTGTGATAAAATGTTAAATTAGAAATTTTCCAAACATTCTTCAAAATTTATATATATAAAAATGTAATTTAATTTAAATATTTATATTAACTCTTCATACTTTTATCATCAGCTTTCACATCTAATTTTTGACGGGAAAAGATCTTTTCTATTTTTTTGTACAGAAATGAAAACTTATTTTTAGAGACTTCTTTATTTCATTATTTTTTGAGGTGAACTAAAAGTCTCAAAGTAGATAAACAACCTATATTAGATACCTTTGATCTTTTCGCATTCATTCTTTTCTAATTTCATATGATGCTGTGCATTTTTTAATGCATAAAAAAACTGTACAAAGAAGGTATGCGCTACGAAAATATTTATTGCAGGTTATCGAGACGGAACTAATAAATAATAATTTTAAATAATTCGGAAAGATTTTTAAAGCGAGCGTTAAATTGACCTCGAACTTAAAACATGAATCAAATCCTTTGAAACCTTCACTTGACATAATGGAGCGTATTATATTACACAGTGTTACACAAACTCAAGAAAAACATCCACGGAATCCTCTAGTATAATACGACCTGAAGCCAGGAGGTCGATATAATTGCTATTATTTTTGATCGTCTGATTTTTACTAAAGTTTTAATTACAGGTTTCTTGAACGAATGAATTTGATAATAAATAGTGGCAACAAATGCATAATCGTATGCAATATGTAAAACTTAATGAGTGAAAACCTTCCAAAAGTACCCCATGCATTATGGATCGGTTGGAAAGAGGTGCGGTGGCCCAGTGGTCATTTAGTGGCTTTTATAGACAACAAGGCCCATAAATCATCATGGATCTGCCCACGATGAATATGAATTGTTTTTGAATGAAACCAGTCTCGTGGAGAAGTTTTTTTGTGTTCTATTGCGGTGTGGTCCCAAAAATCCAGGTATTATGAGTGTGCTGTCACTCTAAGGGATACCCTTTATATCTTTTGTATGTTTGTGGGTTTCACTGTATTTATTTAAGTTTTAGTAATTTATCAAAATTATTAAAAGTGTGTGGGAAAAAAAAATGCTTTTTGAGAGCTTTTTCTATAAAGATCGAAAGATCTAGAGAAAGATTTTTTTTTAAAATTATTATTTGAAATTTTTTCTTCGACACAAGCATTAATTTACATAAACTGGAATGGATAGGGTAAATACTAAAGCTTTTCCTCCATTTCCCCTCTCATTTTTTTTAATGTGATCGAGATTTTCTTCCCCTATAATTTTACATGAGGGGAGCTAAAATTAAATTGCTGTTGGTAGTTTTATTAAAAAAAAGTAACAAATTTCTCATTTCTTAATTTCTTGTATTAACGAGAAAGTATTGCAAATGTTTAAAAAAAATCGAACTTTTGGAAAAAATCTTTTTTTAGATAATTCGCTACTGAAAACCCTTTTTTTGAAATTTTGTTTGTTTGAGAACACGTGACCTTAAAACTCTTTGAGAAAGATGGATGAAATTTGGCATATGGTCTTCACAAATTTGCAGCAAATTTCGTCTAAAGATAGATTGTCATTTGTACTTTTGGATCTATGTAAAAGAAATAACTAAAAAACGCTTCAATTCTAGCATCGAAAAGCGTAGATATTTCTTTAAATTTTGAATCAAATTTGAATAAGGGTTGACTAATGATAAAAATGAAGGAAGTATTTCTTTTCTTCCCATATAATCTCGTCACCAAAGCACACACTTTACAATTATATTGTCTCAACGATAAGCATTATTTCCACTCATCTCATCCGAACTTGCTGTATTTACAATGCGTTGATCGTTTTCAGTGGCCGCTTTTCATTTATAAGTATTGCTTATGAAACTGCAGTGTGTTTCATTTCCATATTAAACTGTGCAGTTTTATCAGCTTTGTTATTACTCTATTTAAATTAATTTTGAAATGAACTAAATCGTTACTAATCCCTTATTAAATATTAGAAAATTTTATTAACGCTTTGACTTACGAATTTACTTAACTCCCTAATTAGATCACACATCTTATTTGGAATATTGATTATTATTTTAATTCTTATGATACCGGAAGAGTATTTGAGATAAAAGCGTTTTAAAGAGATTTTTACATTTCAAATTACTTAATGATTTTGAAAACTTTAAAATGTAATCACAATTTTGTTATTTTTCTTTCTCTCTAACTTTTAAGAAAATAAATACAATTTTTGCATCATTAATTGCATTGCATTGCATCATATTTAAAAAAAGTTTTTTTCTTTAATTTTAATTAATTTCTCGAATTTACTTTTAAACACAGTTTGTAATAATACTTTTTATTGTTGAATGAATTTTAATATAAAATGTATTGCTTCACGAAATATTACACTGCAACGCTTCGGCTAGCATTTCCATTACGATAAAGAAAAATGTTTTTTTTTTTTCTCTATCAGTCTCAAAGTGGAATGGTTTCTTTCGCTTTAATTAATATAGTTTTAGCCGAAAATGTTTAAATTTCAGCATACTACTATTTTTTTCTCAATTACTTGATGCAAAACTCGTTGCGCGTGGATTGAAGGCAACTACTTCAATAATCAAGTCAAAAGTAGACAGGACAAAGGAATCAAACCTATACCATTATCGTACTTCAATATTTTGGAATAGAATTTCGCATCTCAGTTATTTTTTTTATTTTTTAGGGATTCTGTACGATGCATTTGTATTTCCAATAATTCTTCTACTTTCAAAGGAGTAAATAAGTCTGCCACACATGAAAATTGCCGCCCCAACTGTTTTTGTCCTCCAGGCGAAAATCGCATTAGTCTCTGTGTGGCAAAATGGTGGCAATAAATCTCCCAATGATAAATGACTTAAAAATAAGAAATAAAAATATCTTAACTACATCGTTTCATATTTTAGCTGCGATGCTGGAAGAATTCTCTACAGAATCCCAAAAGAAAAATAGTGCTAAGGAAAAAGAAAAATCGCGTTCAATAAAAGCTGAATTCGTCAAAACGCTGCAACAAAAGGATGGCATGGCGTGATTTCATCCCGTTCTTCAAGTGGTCGTGACTCCGAAGTGGCTTCTCAATAGCGACGCGCACTAAAGCGGGCGATTAACTATTGAAGTGGAGGAAGCCAAAGTCTTTATTACGCCGTTAATTACCGCCACTTCGCAAAAAAAGGGGCTTTTTTTTTTCTTTATACAGAAAATAGGTAAGTATTAAGTGCTTTTGCAACATTTTAGCAAAAGCGCGGATGGGGTGGTCCACGGTCGCTCATAAGAAATGTAGGGAAACAAAACTGTATTGGTACCCCCCCCCTCCCTATAGAAAGAGAATCAAAATTTTAAACCACATTGCGAGCAAAGCGTCTTTTCTTAGACACAGTGAGCCTGATAAGAATAATAGAAATAAGATTAACTGAAAATAAATCAAAGGATCTTATAGAATCTAACGGCTATTTTTCTTTTCACAGAATACTTGAAAATGACTTTTATTTTTATTTAGGAAGGTGCATTTAAGCTATTGTAACAAACAAAACTTCTGCATAAAATCCGAAGTCTTAAATTTATATTTTTGCATCTTCGATAACGGTATCATTAGTTTTTATCATACATATTTCTTTAACTGGGGATAACTAACCTTAGTATTGCTTTAGAACGAGACGTTAATATAAATGAACGAAATAAACATATTTGGGGATTTTGAAGATGAATTGAATTTCTCTCATTTCATTTAAAAGCGATAGACTACTGTAGATAGGTATGCGGGGTTTCATCCAATGAACAATTCTGAATTGTCCCCTTTTTTATGTAATTCGACATCTCACATACATACTCAACACATGAATGGAAATCACGTATCGCAAATGCCATGAGGCATCACAATTGTTGACTCATTGCATACAGAGCTCTGCCCGCATATTTTTGAATGCTCTAGAAGCATGCTTGGCAAGCAATAGGATGCGCATATGCACCTTTTTAATCGGCATTTGGCATTATATTTACATAAAATATTCTTAAATATTTCTATATATTTTATACATGCATTTATTGTGTAAGAATTTTTTTTTTATTTCACAGACTTGAATAATGTTTTAAAACGTGATAGTTGGTATAGCATATTTCCTTGGTAAAGCATACCTTCCTTCCATACTTATAGTGTTCGGCACGATTTGAAACAGTATCATGTTTTAAGACATTAAGGACCGATCACGAATTTTCTCGTGTTTCGCGTTTCGTCTGTTATGGACCACTCACGAGTTTTCTCGTATTGCGTGTCCCGTCTGTTATTGCTTCATAAATAACAGTTATGAGGATTTTAGAACGCACAAGTTTGTCCAAAAACGGGCTGTCTTAAGCGTATGTCTTACAGATTTCTTTGCGGTCCTTGTTTGTTTGTAATTATGGCACTTGCCACGGACAAGCTCCGCCGTCAGAGACAGCCGAATTTAAAGCTGAGGGGGTGCGTCTCTTGTTTCTATAGTAGCGCCAACTAGGGCCAAGAGTACGACTTAGCTACTCACGCATCACTCATTCGCTTGCACAACCCCTTTTTACAGGAGGGCACATTCACACATCTCACAGATAGAACAACGAAAGAACAACCATGCCCAAACCGGGACTCGAACCCGGGATGCCCAAATCACGAGGAAGACGCGCTACCCCTATGCCAGGACGCCGGCTTGCGGTCCTTAATATGTTAAATATTTGCCTCTGGTTGATTATGCATCGATTTAGCCGGACAGGGAAAAACATGAAAACGAGATATCTCGTGACCCGGCCACAACGTTCGGTTTGCTAAAAACGAGAAATCTCGTGATCAGTACTCAATGTGTTAACACATTGAATTTACTATAACATATTGCATTGCCGCTGACAGTGAGTGAACAGTGCCTAACTGCACCCGTTTAACATAGAACAGTCACGTTGAAGTGAGATGATAAGCAACTGTTCCCAGCGGATGTTCCTTGCATCATGGAAAATCCTGGCTTCTTTGTTGCCCTTAGTTGCTGATTTTCACATCACTTCTGTGCTATACCCAGTCCGCCTGTAAACAAATCTGTCTTCTAAATGCGAAGGCTAATAATGCAGAAACGCAATGACTTCGTTAAATTAAATTTGGTCCTGAGATCAGAAGAGAAATTCTGTATTAATTTTGGACGCAATGAGTTGAAAAGGTAACATTCTAAAAAGAATACTTACCATCGATTATTATACTATGAAGTATCACACGCGCTGCATATTAATACTATAAATGCACGTGTCTCTTGGCCTGTGCCCTACTCGGAAGCCTCGGCCCGTCCCCTACTGGGATGCAGACTCTTATAAATGCAAAAAAACTGAACGCATTAATTGTATAGAAGAAAGACAACGGAAGGGCACTCTTTCTGGTTAAAGAATGAAATAAAAGAAAGTTACGGAAAATCAGAATTCAAAATATTTTCGGAATATCGCTTCGTTCAATTCAAGAGAATAATTCAAAAACATAATTAAATTTAAGATTAAAACAATTTCAACTTCTTAAAATTCTTATGGTTATGTAGTAAAGAACAAAAAAATCGTTTGCTCTACATCGCCCTCGACTTTGATATGTAATCATTTTTCATTAAGGACGGAATGCTATCTCGGTTATTGATGAGTTTTGATTGGACGAAGCCGAATAATTCATCCTTTCAAATACTTTATTGACAGCAAACGAATAATAAAGTCTTGTCTTTAATGAAGGGAGTCACTTTTCATTTCGCCACACCTTTTCCATTCTGCATGCAGAGCTTTAATTAATAACTGATTTAGGAGATTTTTTTTTCTCGGCGGTGACTGCCTGCTGGATATTTCTTGGACTCGAAGTCTTTTTCCGGTAACAACATTCAGATGTAATAAATGAATAATGATCTTCCATCCTATAGCCTCATTAAACTCGTTCCACAATAATTGATTAATTAAAATGGAAGCCCAATTATTAAAATAAATGACACTTAAATTCAAAACTATACTATTAATATATCCCGCCGCCTCACGTCCGGCGCTTTAGTCCACTGCAATGACATCGAAAAATGGTAAACAAGGGGAGAAAAGATATAGATATTTTAAAGTTTGGTCAAATATTATTTTGATCTTCTAGAACTGAAAACCAAATAGTGCGCACCCCTTAAAAGGAAACTTTTACAGTCTCCCCACTGAAAATTAGAAAAAGTGAAGCCGTAGAACGGATGTTTATATCACAATTTTAGAATATAATTTTTTGTAAATGTAGATCATTATTCTACCCAACTTTAAAGTATATTAAAAAATATATCTGCTGTAGTTTTCTGTAATAATATATTTTACACTTATATTCTAGTAAAATATGAAATTTTCTATGATTATTTTTTTATTTAAGCGCACTGAATAACGATTGAATTGCTCTGTGAATCTTTAAAAAAAATACAAATTTTATTAAGCATTCGAAATCCAGCAATGTTTTATGTTTTATAAGTGATGCTTTCAAAAGTTTCAAATGAATTTTCCTTACAAAATATTTTGTGCACATCATTTTGGAAGAGAAAACTTGCGCGAGGGTTTGAAATGGAATCTATCTAACGAAGCAATTCAGAATATTTTGTAAAGTTTAAGCATTGTCTTTTAAATTAAGAATTCATAACAATGACGAGTGTGAAAAAAAAAAAACGGTTACATTGTATTTCAATATAAACTTTTAAATTAAAAATACTGTAGTCATTAATTTTATTTGATCTAAATAATTTATAATATTTTTAGTAGTATTCTGATTATATAATATTATTTTTTCAGACAATGTATATTGTTCTGATATTAGGAAAACTTTGGCCTTTTAGATAACTAATACGACACATATTTTCTTTTACACACATGAATTTTCTATACAAATTACAAATTTTACAGCACCTACATGTAAATTAGAGATACTATTTTCTGATAGTTAATAGCAATTTTTTATAATGAATTCTAAAGTGTTCTTAGATAGTTCTTTCATAAGCGTGTCTTGAAAGCATGTAGAGGAATGAATCCTCAGACTATGCAATTTCCTCTAACTCAGTGGGCGAGAGCAGAGGGGTGTAAGCATTCTACATCCTAGATATCTATTTAGAACTTGAAATTTACTCAAGCAGCTACTTTTAATATTTTGTTCAAATCCAAGCATGGTATAGGTATCCATGTAAACTGGTGGCAAATAAAAGTTTAAAAAAATGTCGGCAAAATAAAAAAATGTAAACATTTAATTTTATAATTTTTACAAGGATAGAAGAAAGGTTGATTTATATTTACCGTCAATATGAATTTTTCCATTAAAATCTTGTCATTAATTATCAATAAAACAGCGGTTCATAATTTTATTTACTTTTCGTGCAATGAAACTTTAAATATGAATTCATTCAATGTATACTGTTTATTCTGGCGCTCGAAAACCTTCCACGCGTTTGCGCATGTGTCAAGTGGCGTTTATTTTGTCAGGGAAAGGCTAAGAAAAACAAAGATGTTATATTTGGCAAGAAAGTGAATTTAGATTATTCGTGGAATTAGGAAGCGTAATAACCACTTTTTATTTTTATTTATTTATTATTTATTTTTTCTTTTGCGTACTACGCTTTAGCGTACAATCATCGTAAAATTCTAGTCTCGAAAACCTGAAACGAACATTACATCTCTCCTGGAACTTAAATATATCAATTATCCCTAAATAGCCGAACATGTGTAACGAGTAACAGTAGCACCTGAGTAAAAGATGATGTATTTGAAAGCGTAAAAAGCAGAAATATAATGTACCTCAATACTCGGCTCATAAGCCTCCTTCAACGCAGATTTCATTCTTGGAATGATTAGCAAATTGCATCATCAACTTGTTGCTATTTGCTCCAGCAGCGTGAAATGATACAAAACCAAAAGCGGTTCCAGACTTAGAGGAAAACTTTAAAGAAATTTCAATATTCTCGAAATAAGCCTACATAAAACGAATGTGATATGAATTTTCCAACGAAAATAACCGTTTCCATCCATTAAACATTTTCCCAGGTGTTGGGCTATAAAACATAGTACAAAAAAAAAATCACTGAAAACAATGCAAGGAAAAGTGGCGTGAGAAAGTTTAAATTTGCAGGAGATGAAATGCCCTGAGGTCTAATTATCAGTTTATTATATTATCTTTGAACAACAGTTTTCAATCGAGCGCATCTTCAGAATCGCTTCCAGTCTGTTACTCTGTAATTAAAAAATACAAATCTCGATACAATTTCAATCAAAATCCCCGGAAATTCGATCCTCTCTTCTGGGACATTTTATCTCCCCGAAGCATCTGGTGGGCGGTGGGTTAATTAATCACGGAAACATTTTATTATCCTGCAGGTCGGTGGATTCAAGAAAGGGAGCTCAAAATGAAACCTATTTTCAAAAACTCGTAACAGTTTTCATTGTAATTATAAAACGTATCTCGTGGCTTTCTTTTCTTCGCTGCGATGGCAGAAAAAGCAATTAACTTGTGGGGAGGCGTTGAACACGCCACGAGCTTTACAGACCTGCTATATTTTATACGCTATTAACCTCCGGCCTTTCGCCGAAGTGTGGCTCCTACAGGTGGTTGAGCGTCTACAAACATTGGTGGTGCACTTCGGAGTGAGTTGAAAGGACCGGATCACCAGTTGAGTGGTTGGCATGCATTAAACCTCCTTGCACTGTGTCACTGTCAGACATCTATTGAAAACCTATGTATAGACAAGAAAAAGAGTTGCCTTGCTCCGCAGCTTTTGACCTTTTTTCATGAGTGAGCTCTTGGTGGGGACGATTTCTTTTGATCACTTGTGGTTCTTGGACGAAGACTAACACTGATATTCCATCAAATATTTTATTGGGGGAAATCGGAGCAGATGATGAAAGAACGGCCTTTTAATTACTTAATATTTGCTAGGAACATTTCTTAATATTTGTAGTTTTTTTTATACATAATATTTGTAGAACATTTTGTAGTTTTGCGTCTTGAAACATCGGCACTTTTGTACTTTTCATCATTTTAAGTTTCATATATTGGTGTTCTCATATTTGAGAAATTTATTTTCAGAGAAATAAATTGGTTTTTTTTTTTTTTCGTTATTTGTTCATTTTTCTCAAAATCGAACTTTAAAATATTTCATTTTTCCTTGATGTTAGTCGTAATCAACAATTTTCACTGATAGAAATACAGATTTTTTTTTTCCACTTAAAAGAAAATAAAATTTTCCTTGTTTATTTCAGCTATGTAAATTCGCTGCGAGTAAAAACTCAATTTAGGTAACGCGTCAAGGTTATTTATTTTTCGAGCCAGCACTTCTTGTTTGTCAGTAGATGCTAATTGGAGTAGGAACCTGGAACTTCTTGAACTTTTGTAAACATTTTAAGTTTCCGTGATCATTATGCTATTATCAGATCTTGCATAACATTATATATATTTGCCTATCCTGTGTAGAATCATTTAAATTCTTTATAGCAAAGTATCTAATCATTGGCCAGGTTAATTGTATATACTTCAGTATTTTATAATAAATAGCCATCTTTCATACAAAGTATAAGCATCATATGGTGCATTAAATTTAGGAAAAAAGACTTTTAACGCCAAAAAACTTTTATAGTGTGAGATTTGTTTTTGTTTTTTAATAGTAAACAAATGTAGATAAGCATAGTACGAAACTTCACTGTTACGGTAAAACTCAAGAGAAAGAGAAATGAATGATTTAAAATCTATTTTTAACTAAAAAAATTCTCGTTTAAAAATTTCAGAGTATGAAGCGCTATTGCGTAGACTCTTCAAAAAAAGAATAACTATAAATTAATAAAAAAAAATACTCGTACTTGTAAAGGCACTTATTTCTCCAAATTCAGATTTTTTTTTCTGAAAATACTTCCCATTTCATGCCATGCATTTATCCCTCCCCCCTTTTCCCAGTTTTCTAACACATGCCGGAAACCAGTTTTTGATAGGCTTTCCAAAATCACATCCGTAATTTTTAGCACTATCTCAGATGATAGAAAATGCTTACTCCAGAAGTGTTTCTCCAATTTTGGGGAAAGAAAAAAATCGCTGGGTTCTAAATTAGGGCTGTTAAGAGGATGGGGAATAGATGTGATATTGATTTTTAAAAAATAATATTGTGCAATTGCCGATCTTCTTTTATAATCACAACAGCTTTGTAGATGTTTACTTCCGTTAAAGAAATCAAGTCCATCATCCTTTGAAATCGATTGCCTTCTTTCTTGAGCATGTGCGCTATAGAGAAGTACTATTGTACTTCTAGATGTGATGTATGGATGGTTAGACTTTCCATATCCTTCTTTCTTCTAGCATGCATCTCAAAGGCTTTTTTAAATGCAGAATCAAAATTTGGTGTGTTGTCGGGTATCACTCATTTCGTATTAGACAAAACGTCCTTTATTGATTCTCAAAGCTACTCAAAAAGCTACTCTCTTTTTTGATTCTCAAAACTGGTAGAAGATTTCGATTTCTGAACTGAAGGGTTTCAGGTTCAAGTCCCGATTCCACTGAATAACCGCCGTGTAAGCAGGTCTGGTGCACGTTACATCCTTCAGGACCAAACGTCCTCCTGCTGGTGTGGTGTGGAAGTTTACTGGAGGGAAGTGTCAACTCAAGTGTCGTCCTCGTCATCTGACAGTGGTTAAGAATGACGAGGTCCATTCCCCACTAATCCTAGTGCTCCTTTTAAACGGGACGCTAATAGAACTAAACTAATCTCAAAGCCACAAAAGTTGTGCCATAATCGTGAAACAAGCGGCATCTATTTGTCACTTATTCCGTTACAAATGTCATATTAATTTAATTTTTTCCTGCTTTATTTCAAATCACCTTTAAAAAATTATCATAATTCCTTATTAAACAGCCCTCTCAATAAACCATCTTAGTTAGAGAACAATAACAAACTCTCTAACTTGCTATGTTTTGATGTAGCATTACCACGTATGTTTTAATAAAAAATAAAGGCAAGGGGAATTTATGGAAAATAGTACATGATGTCCCCTCGATATCCTTGTAGGCGTCCCTAAAATCCGGGGAAGGCTGGTGAATTGCAGCATCCCCCCCCCCCCGTTTCTGACACAATTTAAAGCATTTTATGCTTCGAGGTATAAAGAAGAGTGGATAATTTTCCTTTTAGCCATTGGGTTGAGAACCAAACCTATGTTTCTGATGTAATACAGAGCATTTTGTGCTTTAAGGCATAAAGAAGATTCATTTTGGGCTGCTTCCTTCCAACCTGTTGGATCAATAATTTTCACGAGTGAATAGACAAAGCGCATGAAGGGGAAAATGGGATAGCATTTGCAATCTGAATGACAGGGTAAAAATTGCCAGAAGAAATATGATTTTCACACAGAAAGTATAATGAAAAGAATTGGTTGTCAGTTTTCTGGTTTTAGCAAAAAATTCAATACATTGAATATGCAATTAACCTCCCTTTTCCTATTTGTAGCTCTCACAAACGGTGTACGAACCTATATGAGCTCGTATTTTTATAAAAACAAACCACAAAAACGAAGTTATTGAGACGGGAGACGGATTTCAAAAATTCCAATTCGGCATTCCATTAAAGTTCACTCAACTCTTACAACAACTTTTCCTGCCTTTTTCTCTTTTGTCTTCGGCGGGGGTCAGACCATTCCTTCAAAGTTTACTGTCAATGAGTGGCCCGAGCAGGGGGTACAGCTATAAATCCTCCCTTTATTGCTTAATCCACCTGACGATAATAATGGTCTAGATAGGGCTTGATACTCGACCTGGTAAGTAAGATATTGAAATAAAACGTTTCGGGAAGATTAGAAGAACAGTAGTAAACGAAGTATCCGTTTACTCCTGTTGAAGAATAAGTAACTTACAAAATTACTAATAAGTAAGTAATTAATACTTAAAGTAACTTGTAAAGTTACTAATAAGATACAAGATAGCTAGAATTGTGCTGGTGAAATAGGCTTAATATTGAATACATTCACATTTGCGAAAAAAAATACATTCGTAAGTTTTTCTGGTATTATTTAACACTAAAGAATATTTCCCAGGCTCATTTATTTAGCAGCAATTCAGTTTCTCGACAATATTGCATTAATAAGAACACTGCTTTCTACGAGACCACCTTTTAAAATTCATTTAATAACCAAATTCTTCTTCTTCTTTTTTTTGTAATTAAATTGTGCACTAAAAAAATGTACTGCAATTCTTTAAATGAATAAGGAAAAAAAAGCGTTAAGGCTTGCTTATTCTGTTCGTGTCTGTTTTTATTTTTTTATAAATAGTGTTTATTTTTAAGCATTCATCAAATTTTTATCGTATTTATTCAAACATTCATCAAATCCTCTCCCTAAACATTTCTATTGAGTTTTTGAGGGAAATATTGGTGAGATGATAAAAAAAAAATTATGCAATTTTTTAAATATTTTCCTTTATTTATTTTATTTAAAAACGCCTTTTGAACAATCAAAGGCATTCATTCTGTATTGCATAAGAAATCTATTTAAATATAAAAAAAATTGAAAATCCGTTTGTTTGCATTTTAAACCAAGTACAATTCAATACTCGTGTATGGATTTGAACGAAATTTAGTTCGCATGTTTACTATTTAGAAGGATTTATTGTGCTGTTAAAAAGTAATTATGACCCCCTAAAGATGGTGATATAGAGGTTGAAAGATATTACATTTTACTGGCATGACTTCTGCACAAAGTTATTTTTACATTAACTTAAATATTTAAAACATTAGCTTTTTAGTAGCATTCATTTCATTTCTAACCGGTAGCTTCACTCCTTTTAATCAATTTTTTAAAATTAATGGGAACATATTTTACAAACGTCTTTTTTCTTTTGAAATATTAAGCCTATTTTCTGATTGATTACATTTAACATTTGCCATTTTGCCAACTTTGAAGATAAATTTTCTTCTCCCGGTCTTTTCTGCTTCTGTTTTTGTAGAGTTTCTAGATGAATTTTTTTACTTAATAGTTTTTGACACTTGCTTTAAAATGCTATCTTTTAAGACTGCTGCAATTGTTTTAATAGTGAAATCTAATTTTGTCATATTTTCATAAATTAAAAAAATTAATGCCCCCAATAGTCATATTATCCATTTTTTTCATTGGTTTTTAGCTTGAATTTATTAAATAAAATACTGTTTAAAAATTAAAAAATATCTAAAATATTAAAAATATATATATTTATATACATGCACCTTAACATTCGCAACGCTCTCATTGCATTTTATTCAATGAAAATTTATTTACGGATTATCTACATTTTGTAATCCTCTAAAATAGTAGCATTTTATATTAAAACTCCTAATTATCACAATTTAACATTTCGTTGCTTTATTTCTCTCTCTAATTGAGTTCATCTCATTAATTTCATCTTTATGGTCGAATATTTAGCAATTTTGCCAAACCACTGATGATCTCTCACCTCCAAAAAGAAGAGAAACCGTTGTTGCTACTTCTTCTTCTTCTTGTGTACAGCCGACCACCCCGTCACCACTGAACGTAACATTATCGACAGGATTTGTTGCGGCTGACTGCTATCTTTAGCATTGTCCATCGTTACATTGACCGATTTGTCAAACTGACATTCTCTTCGAGGTAATTGGCCACCCTCCTCATCTTCCTATTAAACAAGGAACAGGCCATCACTAAAAGAAAATGTCCGCGAAATTCTAAATATTTCTCCAAATTCTCGTTTCACAACAATAGAAATCCGAACACTTTCAAACAATTGGTAAAAAACTGACAATTTTTGACATCATGTCCTTCAGAGTTTTAAGATTACCTGGCGCCATCAGTACTGTACTCAAGTCACTATTTTCAACTTTCAGACTTTTCTGAGTTCTGAGATTTCTATGCATACCTGTAAATAGTGGTAAGCAGTACCAATTCCTCCAAAAATTCATTTATTTTCCTGCATTCTTCCAAATCTTTGGAAATATGCAGGGAATCTTCGATGTCCTGATATAATTTGAATTACCAGTGGATGGTATCTTCTTATTCTTATTTCTGGATTAGAAATAAAGTCGTAAGTTACTCTGCCTTTTTTGGACATATGTGTACCATCTGTCAAACCATTGTAGCTTCATTTCTTCTCTTAATTCCCATTTTAAAACACCATTTGATTTCAAAACAATTATATCAACACTCTCTTTCTGTGCCGCCAATTTTGCATATTGATGCACCTTTTCCTTAACATATATCGCAATATGGGCCTTAACCCAATTCAACTCTATCCACTTGTTAATTTTTACACTTTTTATCTTTTCTTTTTTCGTTCATATTTTCTTACTACAATTGTGACAAGATTGTATGGCTTGTAGGACTGACAGAGAATCGAAAAAAATTGAGTACTTCTGTCCGTCCTCTACCCTTTCACACTATTCAATGGCCATCTTTAAAGCTTGCACTTCTGCCTGGAAACTTGTGGCATGGTTCGATAATTTCACAAGACTTTTATCGATCTCTTTCCCATAGTATTATATTACTATTGTAGATCCTACTTTATCATCCTTTTTCGAACCATCTGTAAAAATTTCTATTTCATCTATAGCTGGGATTTAAATTTGAAAACCATGACTAAACCATTCTGCATAATGTTGTTCGAACTTGTCAAAATGTATCTCATAATCTTTACTGCTGAAGCATTTGTTTCCTATTTTAAATTTATTATTAGGAGTTCTTATTTGAAATTTAGTGAACATGTCCGTTGCTCTGAGATCCATTTGCAAAATTCCCGTTGTCACTAGAAAGGCTTCCGTAAAAATGGTTCTATATACCACAGACATAATGATGAGAGGGCGCCGTTGGATTGCATTTAATGCTTTTCTGATTTTCTTTAGATTTAGCCTATGTCCCCATGCTCCGTGCCCGAAAAGAACAAATGGCTCATTGGCTCCAGAGTAAATTCTTCTTAGATGGTATTTCTTTTTTCCATAAAATTTATCCGTAACTGTCACTAGTTTATATGTTAATACATCCACTTTTTTCTTGTCTTTACTAAAATCCGACGTAAATGTTAATTTACTGTCCCATATAACTTCCAAGTATTTAATTTGATTAGACATATTTAAATTGTTATTGCCCATGTTTATGTTAGGCAGATCTGTTAATTTTAAACGTTCTCCAAATGTATTAGGCATTTGAATTGTTTTCTTTTCATTAAACTCCAATTTATGTATTTTGCCCCATTTTATTAGCCTATGAATTGTTTGTTTTCCTTTAATTTCCAGTTCATCTTTGTCTTCCCGAAATTATTAGTATCACATCATCGGCATACGTCTGTAAAAAGCAGTTCTCTGGAAGATTGATTTTTAATGCAGAATTCATAATGAAGTTCCGGAATAATGGCCCACTGCACGAGCCCTCTATCCATTATAAATTCCCAAATATTCTCTCCATCTTGGTAAATACATTGTCTTTCACTTAAATAATCTTTAATCACTTCAAAAAGGTTGCTTGGACAATTCATTTTTATAAGGGCATATAAAATGCTTTTCCTCCATACTGAATCAAATGCTCCAGCTACATCCACAGACATAACTGTTGTTTTTAGTTTTTAATTCATCGCATTTTTTTTCACTCCATAGTTCATTTTGCATTGTTTCACAAGAGTGATTATATCTAAAATCATATTGATCATGATGTAGTCTATTTTGTGTCGTTAATAGGTGCTATACTCTTTGAGTTATCAGTTTATCCAAGATTTTACTTGCTGTTGTTAGCAAAAAAATTGGTCTATAGGATTTAGGGTCCTCTAAGCATCTATAAGTTTTAGGGATTAAAATCAGTTTGCTACCTTCCACTGATTAGGGGTCGCATCTAATTCTAAGCATTTGTTGTATGTCTAAAAATATGATTGGATTCTTTCTGTTAATTTCAGCAAGCATCTACATTGGGATGTTGTCTAATCCAGGTGTTTCCTTTTTAGCCGTTTTATTAATCATTGTTCTTATTTCATTTATTGTGAATTTTATCTTTTTCTTTTGTTTTATATTCCTCAATACTTTTCCTCATTTTCTTCTACATTTTATTCTCTTGTTGGAACTGTTCCTCTTTGATAAGGCATTTCGCAATAGTTTCAATAGTTTCTTTTGTATTTTTGGTTTTTGTTCCATCTTGTTTTTTCACACTGTGCAAATACTGTTTTCTTTTTTATTTTATCTGCTATTAATTTATAAGGTAGCTCAGAAGAGTTCATTCTCATTATTTCGCTACATTTTTCAAAGCATTCTCTACTTTTCTTTCTTAACATTCCTCTGTATATTCATTTTTTTTAAATTTGTGTTCGCTTCCTCCTCTCTTCAGTTTTTTATATCGTTAGTAGGCTCTTGTCAATTTTCTTTGTTTCTCCAACTGAGTGCCCCACCAGGGTTTGCTCTTTTCTGTTTGATCTTTGTATAATTTCTTGGATGAATTCTGTAAATTCTTTAACCCATAATTCTAAATCTTTTTTAGTTTTTATCCTTTGCATTGTTTCTCTTATATTAACATATTTTTCAGCCACTTGAGAGTGAATTTTTCGAATTTTTCTCTTGCTTAATTTAAATCTTTCTTCTGAAAAAAGCTTTGCCACACATATTAATTTGAAATTCCAAAAAGCATGGTCACTCAGAGTACTTTGGATTCACTTCCAGTCTATTGCTCTGTCATGCAGGTCTTTAATTGATAAGGTGACATCAATCCAGCTTCTTCCACGTGCAGATTGAAATGTTAGAAATGAGTTTGGATCATTCCAAATAACAAGGTTTTTCTTAAAAATGAATTCTATGAACGAGCCGGCTTCATCTTGTGGTCTATGATCTGGAATTTCATTTTCCCACAGAGGACTATCTCCTCCCAGCAGTATGGATGATGTCCCCAACTGTTCAAACAGATTTTCAAGTTCTCTGCAGATTTCTTCTTTATTGTGAGTCGGTGGGAAGTATGCCGATGCCACAGTAATTTCGCTATTTTCCACTGACAAGTTGGCTGCTACTAAGTTTTCGCTATTAAATCTTGTCAATACAGAAATATTTTGGTTTCTTATTGCTATTATCGCCTTCCCGTAAGGGTGAGCAATTATTCTCCATCCTAGGGGAAGTCCTATTATTTTCCCTTTCATTGCATATGGTTCCTTTAACAAGTAAACATCTGGAATATTGTCCCCGAACAAATTTGGGAGTTCCTTTGTCGCCTGTTTACCCCGACCTATATTATGTTGAATTACAAGCCAAAAATTACCATTGAAAGGCTTATTATTCAAAATTCGTCTGTTTAATCAATTAAAGTCACTCCCTGATAAATACAGGGCAATGCTCCGATGTTGCAATATGATCCGTTCGAATCATAATTCTTCTTCTTTTGCGATACTCTTTGCAGTTTCTGTATTCTGGATTTTGCTTTGTGAAATTTTTATAGTTATGCATTTCCTAGCACTTGGAGCAGCCTTTTCTCTTTTTGCATACAATTAGATCGAACATGTCCATATTTGAGACATTTAAAATATCTAAGGGGTTCCATAAATTCTCTAAATCTACACGATCCAAAACCACACTGGAGTCTTGCTTTACCTTTAATTAATTGGAACGCTTTCGGGTTCAAACTTACAACCCAGTGAGTGGAGCTACTCTTCCTTTTTTCCTATTTAGAACTCACATATTTCCTACTATGTCATTGATTCGCTTGATTTGATTGAGAAAATTCAATTCCTCCTCCTTCCTGGGTTTCACACTATTTTCCACATCATATATAAATATTTGAGGCATTCTAACCTGTGGAGTAGTAGACTTGCATACATTTTGCAGATTTGTATGACTGTTCATTGGCGGACATGTTCTTATCTTTTTAGTGACATAAATGTTATTTCTTTGCATCTATTTCTATTATTATAATTAATTTTTCAAACCTTTTGTGTCTTGATATTTTAATCGGCATCGAGCGTTCTAAAACATCTTAAAGGGATTGAATACAGAAATTCAAAAACTAATACGACATCAAATTATGTGCATCTTGCTTTTTCTTTATAAGATGTGGCAGACGAAAACAGGGTAACAGTGTTTCGTAGAGTATATAAAAAGGAGAGATGATGGAAAATGCTGTCCTACTCCTCGCTGTCCTAAGTCCTCTCCTGTCCTAAGTCCTAAATGCTGTCCTAAGTCCTCTCCTCGCCCCCTTTTCTCTAATAATTTTCACACAAAATGCTGTTGGATTTTTAGACGCGCAACACAATCAAAATATACCATAGATTTATTTGTTCTTTTGAACCACCGACAATCCTTATACTTGCAATTGAGAGTTTTCTGCATTTCTATTGCAAATCGGGGATTTCAATGGTCATTCATTCGTCAGAGATATTAAGTGATATGAGATTTCGATTACCAAACAGGTGTCCATAATATGGCAACAAACTCGAAATATTGTCGAATAAAATTGCTATCCAAATAAGATAATTTGAACAAACCAGTTCCATTTTTCAAAAATGTATGGAATGATTTGTGCGTGCATTCTTATTCAACCGGTTCATCTTGCCCACTGACCCTCCTGCACTACCACTCAGCTAAACAAAAAGAAATTTACTGCCAAAGAGTCGAAGGTGCCTTCTCTGTCATATCCTCTGCTCCATAAAATCGTCCTTAAACGAGTCTCTCAGCCGACATTTTTTGTAAAAGAAAACAATAACTCGCTTCCGTCCGGTGTGTAAGGACTTCCCCGGGAGGAACCAGGATATGGCAACTGCAGAACCAGAGGCAGGCCACCGCAATGTTGCCAGTTGCTTCCGAAATTTATTTCATCTCAGATAAACTTATTCCAAAGGTTCTGTCATAATTCATTGCTGTTCTGGATCATAAAATGTGTTTTTTAAGCTTTCATTCTGCAAAAGCCATCAGCTTGAGGACCCTGTTTTGAATGGATTTGAAAGAAATGTATTCCGCTGTTTAGGATGCTTAATTTTAACTTATGTATTCGGAGAATGTTGTGAATGTCTTAAGAGAATTTTAAGTTCTGTAAAACTTTATTGCTACCATTGGCTAGGTTTCAATAAATGGGAAAATAGAAAAAAAAATTAAATATGATTCAGAAAAAAAAATATTTGAATATTTATGAAATAAAAACATGTTAATCATTTATTTAATAATTTAAATAACACATATCTGAAAGAGCAGAAATATAAGTCTTAAAACATAAATTTTTAAATATGAGTTTGTTTATGAAACAAAATGCAGATCAATAAAAATAATTTTAAAAAAATTAAATCTTTCAAAAACATTTAATAGAATGTATCCGAAATAAAAGATCTGATTACTATCTCCTCCCAAAAATTGTTTTTTCCAAAAAATAATTAATTATTTAAGTTTGTAACTTTTCTAGAAAGAAATGTTGTACGTAGAGGTAAAAATATCAAAGCCAAAACACAAATTCACAAAAAAGTTTAAGTCGACCAAACTTATTTTAAAGCGCAAGCAATGAATTGATCATCGATAACATTTCCCGAATGTTTTATATTCAGTTTAATTTGATATCATATAATATAAAAAAAAACGCTTTTGTGCTGTGGATCCGATTAAACATATTTTTCTGCAATATTTGCATTCTCAGAAATTACAAGAAATGTTTTCGAAAGATTGTTATTCTTAAAAATGAAGTAGCAACCGTTGGCGAAAAACTGATTATCCGATATCAGTGGTCGCTAAAATTTTCAATTAAATGTTTTATGCAACTTGGTTTTAATGACTTCTCCAGCAAAATATTTTTAAACTTCAAATTTTGATAGCTAAACAACTTGTACTATTTTAGAAATTCTCCTCAATTTATTTTGCATTTCCTTTATTTTCTACCAACTCCTCTGAAATTTTAGCTTTAATTTGAAATGAAAGTGCTTAGACTTCAATTAAAACAAAAACTTTTTGTTTTCTTTTTCTGAAACCAAACATATTTATTATATTACAGAAAATAGAATTGTTCAGCATTGAAGTCTTGATGTGTACTTCAGATTTTTAAAAAATAATTTAGGAAATGTCTTTAAAATTTATTCAATTTTTTTTAATTCATTATATGATTCAATTTTTAGTTTCACTTTCAAAAGAGATTTAAATGGCGTAAATAATGTTTTATTTTGCTTCTGTCCGTAAATCTACTTCTGAAAAAATTCAAATTCAAAACTTTATACAATGATTTGTTCTTAAGGAATTATATTCATTAAAATATTCTTAGCACTCTAATTTTTAAATAAAAAAAAAGTTTCAATCTTCTACGGACAAATCTGACCAAGTTGCGAAGCACTGAATTTCACGATTAAAGGAGAGTCAGCAATTTCAGAATTTAGGCCAATCATCCTTGAAGAAATTCCGAGTGACGATTGACTTATCTAAAATTGTGAGTTTGGGCAAATTATTAATAATCAAATTATCATAACTCACTTAGCTTTAGTCTCAAAAGAGTGAACCTTTTTTAAAATTTAAAGTATTATGTCTTAAGAATATAACCAAATATGACAGAAGATCTTTATAAAGATTGAAAATTTGTCATTCATCAGTAAATTTATTCACTCAAACTGCATAAAATATTATTCTTCACTTCATTTAGACCATTTTTTCTATTAGATGAACATATTAAATACTAACTGTTTAGAAGTCAATTATTGGGTCCCTATTACAGTGCAAATTCTGTACACATATATATATATAATATATATATATATATCATATTTGAATTAAGTACTACATAATTATTGAATCAATAATATGGGAGTTTTAAATGGTCTCAGAAAACTTTTCATTACATTTATTTTTCGAGAAAATATTATGCTTCTTGTTCATTTCATTTCTTGCAGACACATGCTGAACTTTTCTAGGTTTAGTTTGCAGTGAGAACTAAATTAATCTTCATTTGAGCTTTTGTGAACTATATCAATATGTTGATAAACCCAAATTTTTTTCCCATGCTCGTGCAACGTGCTTGTGCTGGTTAATTTTTTTATGTAAAATTTATTGTTGGAAAATATATCTAAAATAATTTTTTAAATTTATACTTCAAAAGATTTGTATTATTAGAAAAACAATTTTCTGAATTTTAAGATGTAAAAATCGTTTTTGTTCTTAACATTTTTGAAAATTATTGCGAAAAAAAAAGCCTTTTTTTAAATTTTTAATTAAAATTTTAAAAAATTGCACATTTTTATTTTCTAAAGCATATCTGTACCAAATTTGGTAGCTTTAGATCAAACGGTCTGGTCTGCAGAGTGCAAACACACACACACTCATAATTGTTATAAGTAAGGCTAATGCTCAATTATAAAGGGGAAAAAATTATATCCAACGTTTCATTCGTTTTACATTTATAATTCAATTCTATTTATCACAAAACGGATTGAGCATAAACATTTGAAAAGAAAATGCTTGTTTTTACTTCAGTTTAAAGGAATAACTTTTTTTAATTAAATTTTTTTCTTATTTTTTACAATTATTCACAAGCAAAGATTCATTAGAAATTGAATTTTTTTCCTCAAATAAGTATTTTTTCGCTTATTTGCTTGCTATTCGGTTCATTGTCTTAATTATTAGTTGGTAATCTTAAATCTAACAAATGTAAAACAAATCTAACAGTCAAAAAGAAATCGAATAAAAGAAACTGGGGGGGGGGGGGGGGGAGATCTCGATTCAATTTGAATCGTGTCCTTTTGCTTCAGTTACCGAAATCTGAGCGCAGAAAATGATGTTTAAAGTAATTAAGCCTTAAATAATTAATTTCCATAAATTTATTACTCCTTCTGACATAGTTTAATCAACTATTCATTATTTGCATTTCAATAGCATCCATCCGGGTGCTCTGAGCTCCAAAGAAAATAACCGTCTACAAAACTAACATTTAAATCATACTCTTTACCACAAAAGCAAACATAAATAATCAATGAACCCGCCCATAAATTAACTGCTCCCCCGCTTTACAAACAAATATACTATAAAAGAAAACAATTTATTAAAAAATAGCATTAATGGTCTCCACCACCCACATACCACTGTCGTTCGAAATTGCTGTCAGAAATACATCCCCCCCATTCCAGAACCAACTCTTGAAATAACAAGCGACTGGAAGCAACTTTCTCATTTCGACCACAAAGACATAAATTATCAGCGGATAAAATATAGAGGTTGGCCAGTTCGGGGTCAGGGCACAGGGCCCCGGGGCCCTCCATGTAAAAGATCGTAATGAAACAAGGCGGAACGAAGCCTCTGCCGCAATCCCAGCAAATGCATCATTCTGAAGGATTACAAAGCGGTTTTCGACCCCGAAAGAGGAAGCTGGAAGCGAAAGGGTTCGAAGGCTCTGAATGCATGTTATCCGTTTTTTTATGGGGTAAACATAAATGCCTTGAGCCAGGAGAGACATTTTTGGGTAGAAAGACGCATTGGACAGTCTGTGAGATCGGATTAGTGGTGTGAACCCTCACCCGGCTGCTGGAGCTAACAGGTCGACCTCGGCGGTCCTTCCGTTTGAGGCGACTCCATTTTCGAACAAGATGGATGTCATTGATGCTGGTGATTGGGAGAATGATTGCCTGGAAAGTGCGATTCCTAGTTCGTATAAAGCCTGGAGTCTATGATTGAAGGTTCAGTCCATGCAAGCAGAATGATATATATTTTCACTTCATATATTTAGTCTTAAAAATATTTACATATTCAGAATAGTAAAACTTTGGAGAGGAAGCTCTGGTTACAACTCAAAATATATTTTGAAGAAAGTCAAATTAGTTGAAAATATTTCGCAAAAAGTCAATTATCTTTTTCAAACAATAAAATCACAAGGTCATTGTGAATGTTCTTATCCAGTTACAACAGCTTAAACACGACAAGATTCTATACAGAATTTTGCAATACATGTTTCTTGTCTAGAAATTTAAAAACAAAATACTAAAATTTGATTATTATATTTTATAATAAAATATCACAGAAATCGTAAAGCTATATCTGTGATAATTCATAAACCATGAAATTTTTTAACTTAACTTGATAAAAATATACTTAAAATCTTTTCCTTTAAATAATTTAATATTCATATTCCTACTTTTAACACTCTAAATGCTTCTTTTATTTTGGCTTAAAAATGTATTAATGATGATTTTATTACTTTTTTTCTCTAAAAGTACTAATTATCTTTACAGAAAATTACCATTTATTTTTTCTAGACACTGATATAATTGAAATCTTCAAAAGCAAATTTATTATTATAAATCCAATGCTAAAAATACAAATTCATTTAAAAGAAATAATTCTAAAGTTCTCTAAAATCTTTTAATGACACGAAATATAAGCAATTCTAACCCGTCTGCATAATGGACGTATGCGGTTTCGGAACTGGATAGCAGAACTGGACTATCTGGCCGCTCTGCGAGCTCGCTGACTTTCCATCCTTAAAAAATATCCATTTTTCAATTCACAAAGACTGCATTTCTTTTCAAAAACTTCAGATCACTATCTTCGCTGATGAGCATACACCGTTATCTTTTCTCCATTTAAAAAACTGATTGGAATTTATAATTTTATTTTAACTAGTTTTTTTATGGATTAAAATATTTTTTACTACCTTCCCCAAGTCACTTAAACAAATATTTTAATTTTCGATTTCTTTCTTCATAATGCATGACGATTCATATTGAATGGGATAAAAATAAACAATTCTTATGAATTCTGAAATTGATTTATTTTAATAAATCAAATCTAGCTTGAAACACACAAGCCAAATTTCTATAGCTGTTCTATGAGTGCTCTACAGGGGCCATGGCAAATATTGCTCCAGTTCCTGCCATATTTGTGATTGAATGTCTCTATCGAATGAGTGTAGCACATTCAGTTACTTCATGCCACATCGTTGTTTGAGGTGCATTTAATTTTGTACTCGCACGGAGCGTTGATCTTTCAAGGATCCGTGAAGAAGTGCCATGAATTTTGTTCAACACTTCGTCCTAGGCTGGTTCTCTTGCATAAGCAGGCCACATCCTGATGTTCGATGTTGTGACGACGCGGTGGTTCTTAAAGAAATGTCGTGCGAAAATATTTTTGAATGATTATAAAAGAAAATATTTTGCATATTCCAAAACGCAGAATGGTTTCTCCTGCATGGATGAAGCAATTTTGATAATGACGGTGGTGACCGCTTTCTTCATGCGGCATCTAGAGGCGATTTCGTTGTTGCCAGATAAAACTAGTGTCATTTTAGTTTCAAAATAAATTTGTTTCAGTCAAATAAGTTAATTACAAAATGTGTACTATGATGTTCTTTTTGCCCCATTCAGCATGAAACATGCTGCGTTGTTTATTTTTTAGATAGAAATGCGCATTTAGTTTGTTCTTTATTTTAGCGCAGCGTAGCCAACGAATGGCATTTGCACCAATAAACAAAATCGAACTTTTTCTTCTTAAATTTTTGCAAAACTTAAACAAGAAAATCCCTTCTTATCGTTTAATACGCAATTTATTTTAAAATTAGAAGGGGAAAAAAGCAACTTAGGGCTCATTTAATTATGTATTTATGCTTTTACTAAACAAAGTTACAGTAAATTCTCGATTTTCTATTTAGCATATTTTGCTGTGATTATTTATATACACGCATACAAGCAGATTTTTTGTAAGATAAAGATGTTACAGCAATTTATAATGTATTACTACTTATTATGTTAAATATGCCATTCCCCTTTTATAAATAAAAATATTTTAAAGACATTTTCATGCTGATTTGGGCCTTTTTCCAACAATTTTGCTTACTATCCGTGGTCACATTTTTCCGCGAATCATCGAGAGTTTTACTGTACTTGATAATTACGGAGCATTATTCCTTCCCAATCTCAAAAGAAACAAATTCCGAAACTCTGCCTCACAGCATGGAATGAAAATTGCAGATCAAACTTACCTGCGCCATTCTTTAACTGAGAGTGCTGTCCGACAACGCATACATCAACAGAAGGGCCTACATTTATCATTTACTCATCTCAAATAGACTCGAGGGGGACCACACCTCAAAAAAAAAAAGGAACGAGTCGGTAGTTCATCTGAGTAGGGATTCGTATGAAGAACGACTCGGAGGAATCAATGACTGGCCCTTCTGATTTCGCCCATAAATCTCGGATCTCTTTTTAAATGCGATTTAATGTTTCTTAATTTGACGTAATTGTTCACCGTTTGTTGGATACTATAAATCTGAGTTTGCCATGTACAACTGTGCAGGAAAACTTTTATTATTGTTGTTATTATCTGCGTGGCATTGTTTAAAAGAGTGCGGGGCGTGGCCCTTTAGGGAGGATCTGTAGATATCGATAAAGTAACAGATAGGTTTGTATGTCTGAGAGTTACAAAGCTGATTGTACGGCAAATTCAATTAGGATTAGAGAGGTTTCATTTGTCTTTCAAGGGCTCTCCTGTTCTAGACGTTTCCGTTTCAGGGTTGTCATTTAATGCAAGAAGCAGCCTGCTTTACTGAAGTTTGATACAGCTATAGTAGACAGTTAAAAATGACTTTTTAAAAACTTATTTTACGTACGTTGATGTGATCGTTGAATTTGGTTAATTCGGTCAAAGATCTGTTCTAAAAGAAAGGCGTTTAAATTATCCTCCATATTTTGGATTTTAAAATTGCACATTCGTACTTTAAACTATTACTTTATATTAAAATTATTCTTATAGATGGTTCTGCAGAGTAGGAAAAATAGAAACCGGTATAAAAATGTTGAAAGGACTGTTACAATAAATAAATAAATAAAAAATAAAAAAAAAATAAACAACGATGTTTTTAATGTAGCCCCTATTTGCAGTAACAATGTGGCGCAGGCTGAGACAAAAATAGAGAACACAGTGAAGACCTCATGTACTTGGCTATAACTACAACTGTTGCAGATCGTCTACAACACCACCTGTCAGTGGCAATATTAGTTAAATTTTGTGGAATAAAATTCCCTGATGTATGTATGTATGTATGTATGTATGTAGAGAGAGATTTTAATATTTCCATGGATTCGAAAATATAACGAAACAGTCTGTCAGCTGACTTTCTTTGAAATTTTTGCTTCTTTTATATCCTTAACGATTGTTGTAACGAATTGTATTGATAATCGTAATTATTTTAGTCCGTAATCGAATAAATTAAATAATATTAATCGAATCCTCTCTTTTTATTACTATTTTGATGTGTTTTAGGCGTAAATAAGTAAATATATTATGCGCTCATTATTTTTCCATATAATATTGAATTCCAAGGGGAAAAAAAAAATTGTTATTGCTGAACCTTCATCGAATTTTCGTTTGTACATAAATATTTTTTTAAATTCATTGGAATGGAACAGTATTTTGTTTCTTGAAATCGACTATTTAAAAAAACTGTTTATACATCTTTTAAGAAATTAATAAATCCCAAGAAAAGTTATTAAAGTTTTAAATGCACTTTTATCAAAAGTTTCAGTGCTGGAAGAAATTATCGGAAAGTTATATGAGATAAATAAATAAAAATTAATAAATATTCTGCATTAATATGAATCTACAGAAATAATTAATATCAAAAAATATCCTCCTATGTCGATTTTTACGAAAAATTTTAAGGGTAGATCTATATTTAAGAAAAGATTTACCTTTTCCATTGAAAGATGAAAAAAAATAGACTTGGGTTTCACTGTTATTATTGAGTAGAAAAAGTTATGAATAGTGCAATGGGCATATCTTTTTAATGACTCAGACAAATAAAGAAGAAAAAACTATTTCTGTGAAGATTTTCAGTAAAATATATTTATTAGCATAAACAGTACAAAACAACAGAAGCTGTTCATATGAGAGTAAATAATGAATGATTTTAGTGAGACACTCAAACTAATCCAAATAAGCTAAATAACATAAAATCTATTCAGAAATAACAATGAAAGCCGTCCTTTAGCCCCCCCCCAAACACTGTGAAATGAGTTATACGACATTTAGCAGCTAACAACACAAACACGATTCAAAATAAGGTTCACAGGTGTGGAAATGAGGTACTGTACAATGGAATAACAAGAGGAATATTATCTAATACATTGAAAACATTTCTTAATAAAATAAACCAGATAATAGAATATATGAAAATACTGAAAATGTTAAAAAAAAATGAGATTTAAAATTCGTATGAAAGCTATTTGTGACTAGAAATTTTAAAAATGTTTTCATCGTGAAATGGAAAACTGGGATGATTATATGTGACTATACAAAGGGAGAAATCACACAGGGATTTAATTCGTGAAATTGTGTGCTTTTTGAATGCCTCATGTAAATTAAGAACTGAACTTGGGAAGGTTTCATTTCGTCTTGTATCTGTTCACCAATCAAAATAATTTTAGCTCGTTGCCAAATATAAAATTTCGATAAAAGAATTTATACCAAGTTTATTAAGATATTTTTGGGTCATTGTTTTATAAAATTTCTAGACATAAGCGCCATATTTTTCCTGTAAGGGTTATGCACAAAATATCTAGATTCCATAAGAAATGTTATGTTTCTAATTAAGCATTTAAATATGAAAAAAAAATTTAATTTGCTTTTGTTCAGATATTTAATTTGCATTTGTTTGCATTACAGATTTCTTTCAAATTTTTTTTAAATTTATAACATTTACTAGACGCTCCACTTGTTTTTCGAAGAATAATTCCTATTTTTGATTCAATGTGTAAGTAATTGTAAATGTAGTTAAAACAGAATCAGTAGTAGATATTAGTGTATTGAAATTCTATCAATCAATATGGAATAATTTTAAAAAAGCAAAAATAGTTTTTTTTTTTATAAATGTGTGTTGAAATAAAGAAAAAAAGTTACAGAAAATAATAACTCGTCTTCTAAATAATTACAGGTAAAATTTTAAATTTAATTTTTTAATATTTATCTTTAAAAAAAAGGTAAATATTAAAATAATATTTCATTTTGTATAGAGGTATTATTATGAGCTAATTACTTGTTATTTTATTTTTGACGTTTTTTTTAATTAACAGAAAAAGAAAAAAAAATAATCAGATAAAAATATCGTTACAGAAATAATAATTTAACCAATCAACTTTTTTAGTTTTTCATATTATTTTCGAATTATTTACAACTGCTTTTGCAATAATTATTTTAATAATTAGGCACAGCAACGTATATACACGAAATGTTTTATAATTTATAGGTACCCTCAAAAATGAATAAACAGCGTAACCATTATTAAGCGAATTTCTCAAAACTAGCTGAAAATCTTAAGTCAAAAACACTATTGAATAGAGTAAACACTAAATAAAATAAGTAGAAGAACAAAAAAAAAATCTTTAAGTATGTTACTTATAACTGGATAAGACATTACAATAAGAATAACTGATAACTTAAAAAGCAAATATAACTAGTCAAGATTCCTTATAAAAATATACAAAACTCGTTTCTGCTGACATGGTTTACTTAGATAAATGTTACTTATTAATATATAATATGCTTTATAAATGCTTTTAAAATATAGTTTAATAAGTATTATTAAAATAGATTAATATTACTGAAAATTTTGCCTTGTTTAATAGAAAATATATATTTGTAGTGAAACAGTGGTAATTCAGCTATTGAAACATGTATGTAAATATAAAAAGTACATAAAACTACTGCTAAGCTATTATAAATATTATCTTTTAAAGAAAGTAGTAAAAATACGTAAATTGAATAAAATAATTCTTAAATACTTCTATCGCGTTTTTATGTTGAAAATCAGCAGCACATAAAGTGAAATTAAGACTCTATAATAGTTTAAAGTAGGTTGTAAGTAATGCAAATTGCAAAAATAATGAAAAATAGTGAATGAGTTTTTATCCATATGAAATAATTAGTCTGAATTTAAAACATGTCTTTAAAAAAAAAAATTCAAAATTTTTTTTAAAGTTAAGGCACTTTTCTGTTTTCCTCTTATTAAAAACTATTAGGGACGGGTTACTTTATAAACGGTATTTTATACTGCTTTTTCTTAAAAAACGGTGTGCTTGTTTTTGTATTCCTTTACAAGCAGTAAATGCTTCAGACAGGCGGTGGTCCTCGTAGGTATCTGAGATGAGGGGTGAATGAAAAATTGAAGTTGTTGAGTCTGTCGCAGCAGTTCGGCTCCAGGTAGCATGCCAGGCAGAACAACAGAACCAACGTCAGCTGCACGGGTACGGCGACGCGGATGATTCGCCAAAACTTCGATGATTTCTTTTTGGCGCTCCTGGCTTTCTTACCAACGTCTTCCAAATGGTGGAGGGAGAGTTTTTTTCTCTGGAGGGATTCGTAAGCATCTATTTGTTGAATCGCATCTTCGAAATGGTCATCTGGATCGTCCTCAACGGTGGAGGAGTTCGGATGTTCGACACTAGAAAAAATTAATTAAAAAAGGAATTTAAAATCTTTTTTTTTCTTTTGAAGAATTGCAGTTAAAATTTTTGATATTTAATTATTCAATAAGCAAGTAAAAGAATTAATTAAAAATTGAAACATTTCAGTACAAAGTTTACGAAAGATAAGGTGATTAATTAGTGTAAATGCGGCGTAATAAAATAAGTGTAAATGCAAAATATAAAAATAGCTGTGTTTTTTTGCCCTATCATTACATTTTTGTAACTCTATAATAATCCAGTCAAATTGTACCTTTTTCTCGGAAAAATACATAACAGCAATTTTATTGACTTATAATGTTGAGTTGGCTATCAAATATGGATCCCTTAAGATTGTATACAAAATGTTATCAAATAAGTGGTGACATTTTAACACTGTTTAAGTTTAAAGAAAAAATATACCACCTTTGAAAGGAAAAATTTAATTTATAAAGTTATAGAATGAATGATAATTTAATTAAAAACGTAATGAATTTAAAATAAACGAAACGTTGGAAAAATATTTTTCAATTTCTTTAAATTCAATAATGTTTTTGAAATTCCATTTAAATACGTGTTACATAGAGAAAATAATTGTTAAAAATGTTAGGTCGATATGTTAATTCATTTCTGAAAAATTCGATTTTGTCGAAAAATGCTCGTAAGCACTCTTTTTTTTTTATTAGTCGGGAATTCGGGAAATAAAATTCTATTCTAAAAGCGTTCTATAATTTCAACTGATATAATAATAATCGACATAAAAAAAAGTAAGGGTAAAAATTCAATTTGGAATAGAAGAAAAAGTCCGATTTTGTAACGATTCATTTTCGAGAAATATTGAAAAGTAGTGTTCGTGGAAGTAGCAGTCATTGGAAAATGAACTCATTATTAAGAATCGAGACAGTATTTTAATTTCAGATTTAATTTCCCGCGTTTTTTAAAATATCGACCAGTAAGACATAATTTGAAATTGAAGTGAAATTTTCCAGAACAGAATTTTCTTTCTATCCTCAGATTCTGACTTAATAAACCACATATTCTTCAGTAAAAGTCTTGTCTCCCTTCGCATGCAGAAAATTGTGAACCAGGAATAAGGCCGCGAATACTTTGCATGACATCGATGCAAGATAGGTATGAAATATCGATTTTTGGTACATATCACCAGAATATGTGCTCTGGACATCTTTTTTTGCCAGTCGATTAACAATAAAATTTGACAAGGAAATGCTGATGAAATCAAAAGACAACATACCAAATTTCATTGATTTAAGTGATAACGTTTATAAACAATTGCTTTTACATGCATGCGAAAGTACAAACATGAACCGACCGACAAAAGGTTAACCGTTCAAAGGATTCGGTTCAAAATTTAATAAATATCTAAACTTCAGATGCTAAGAAAGTGAGAAAGTGTATCAACTTTTTTCTGCGTAATTCTTTGTATTTCATAGTTATCGAGTTCTTTTATACTCGAACAACCAGGCAGGCAGACTTCCTGTGAATGAATTTCGTACAAAATTTAATAGAAATTTACAAATTTGTCTGTCATTTCGTATATAAAATTTCGGCCATCTGGCTCAAAATGTTTTTGAATTACCGTACTTGCATGCATACGTACAGACAGACAGACACACAACATACGTAAATGGAATTTCAAAATTTTCCCCCAAATTAAGAAAGAAAATTGAAAAATACTTTCCAAATTTTTTCCTGATCTAATAAAGTTACAAAACGGGCTATAAAATTGAAAGTTAAGTCTTTTTTAATACCTAAGTCCTTTTAATTTACAGACTCCTTGCAGACCAATTTTTTTTTTATTTAAACATGAAATACTGGAGATAAAACTTCTCTCACTAATGGAATAATATCTTCAGATACAAACTTAAGAGGCACGTTTTAAATGACCAATTCAACAACTTAAAGCAAAAATAATAACAATAAAAAGCTGTTACGTATTTTTTTTTCTTTCCGTACTTCGCTATTTTTCATGATAGTTTTGACGGAAGAATAGTAGTAATAATTTCCCTACACAACCACACGTCCCAGGCATCTATACCTTTCTTGCTCATTCTTCTGTAAGTAATAGTTTAAGATAGTTCAATGCAAAATATTCTTAATTTTCGGATTTTTTTCCCCCTTTAAAAATGTATGATAAAATACATCAAAGTGTATTTTTTTACACAAGGAACAGCAAGATTTTCATATAATATCCATTAGAAGCGTTCTACCTTTGTTCTCTTTTGAAGTGACACCTCGGCTTAATACACAAGAAATCATTACTTCACAACAACAATCGTTAAATTTCATTCAAATTCTAAAATATGAGAAAGGCCAGCGTAGACACTCAGGCTAATAAGAAATAACTGCGGTTTAGCAAGCGCACTTCCATCTTGTAGGGCACGTGCTCCACCTCTCTTTCAATTACTACCCTTGCCTAGCCGTTAATACCCCTGTTTGAGAATTTCAGGAGGAGGGAAGCAGCACGCGCCTCCATACCCCCCCCCCCCAACAATGGACGAAAGGTCCGCTTTTGTTTCTGACAACCACCTGAGAAGCCATTGGGTGTGGCGTTGAAGTTAGACCACTTATCAATTCATATATACACAAGATAAAAGATTAACTCAATGCGATTGCATTTGCGGACAGGAAACTGTGGAAAAAGACGAGATCAGATCAGATTCAAAGTATTTCATTTTCGTCTGGTGAAAAATAAAGGCAAGCAGCGATTTTATCGAAATGAAAAGATATATCTGTATTGTGTGATTATATCTGGAATTGGAAGTGTCAAGATGAGGATTTTAGATCATAAAAATTTTAAAAATCGAATTCAACTCGAATCTAACTATAAAAGTTTCTATGGTTTTATTAAATAAAACTTCCTTAAATAGCATTCTTGTAAAAATTTGATTTCAATTGAGTGAAAGATCGCATCTGAATAAACAGGAAAGCGATTTTCAATGCGGAACCAATGTAATCATGTAATTTTGCTCCATGCAATGCAAAATCGTGACTTTTAAAATAAAATCTGAGGTATTTTTACTGGTAGAGTCATGGATAGATGGTATTTTATGTTTTTGTGCATAACTTCGGAATCATATCATCCCACTAAAACTTTTTAAAATATTTGAAACCATTTTTTAAAAAATTAGCTTTTTAATAACACCCATTTTATTTCCTTACAGCTACTTCTCTCATTTTAATCTGTTCCTCAAGATAATTTAAATACAATTTTGAAACATTTTCTTTCGCTGAAAAATTAAACCCATTTTATTGCTCCATCCCTTTTATTACATTCACGTTTTAAGCTGCGATAAGTTACTTTTACAATACGTTTTCATTTTTTTTTTCGTTCTTGTTATTTCCTTGCAAAATTATCTTTTAATATGTCGCAAAGATTACAGATTTATTTTTAAAAATTGTATTTTAAATTCTTTACAATTTCTTTTGTTGTTCGGTCTTATTATATCCCATATCTTTCGCACTTTCAAATTTTTGTCGAAAGCAAAGGACTCCCTATATGTCCAAGTGACACAGCAAAAGACTCTTTTAATGATTCTCTTTAATTGGGCAGTGAATAACATTTTATTTCTCTTGATAAGTTTGTAATTTTTAATTAACTCTCAGATGCGCCCGTCTAGACGATCTGTTATCCTGTTCCCAATATCTCAATTCTCACAATCACAAGTTGTTGTAGAAAACCTCACGCCTATTGACAGAATAAATAAAAGAAATGAAATCGACTATTGCAAATTCTAAGTTATCATGTGAGAACATTATTATCATGTGAGAACATTAAGTCATTAATCAGTTTAAACCGGTATGAAACAACTCTATCGGTTTCTATCCCTCCTCTTTCCCTCTCTCTCTCTCTCTTTATATATATATGTATATATAATGTATGTATATATAAGGATAATTTTTTTAAACTTTAATTTTCAATTTTTCTAGCTGGTAAATAAAGTTTTAGAGCTAGACCGATTTTGAGATGAAAAAAAACCCATTATTTTTCTAAATATCGACGCATGCGTAGTCTGATAGTCCCGTGACTGTTTCAAACCGGTTTTAACTTGTTAATGACTTGAATTAGGACAATTCGTAAGAATTCAGAGAATGTATAATTTGGAAAGCAAGTTGTAGCTTTAGTTGGCGATAAATCGCCAAATGTGACAACCTTCTGCATTATTTTCTAATAACCTTATTTTAATTAGTTGAAATTATGCCTCAACCAACAATCTTTATCGATTAAACAAACAATATTTTAATTTGATTGGTTTATTTTTGAAAAAACGTTGCGCGAGTTAGGCAATAATACTGTAATTTCCAAGGGAAATACTACAACAGCAGACGATAGATAATTCAAAAGTTATACAGTGAAAGCCGACTCCAAAATAAAAAAAAAAGGGATAATTTGTTGCCTACATATTTTGAGGCTTCAACAATTTGTTGCTTTCAAATCGCTTCAAAAACCTCAAGCCCAAACAACATCATGTTCACACAGGATAAATAATCAAAATTTGCAACGTTGTTTAGAGATAAATATATAGATAGTATCTTTAAAAGTAAACAAAAAAAGCCCAGAATTTTATGATTTAAAAACCTTCACATACAATACAATCAAATCAAAACTGGACGGATCGAAATGGACTTTTTTTTTATAGCAATATGAATTAGAGTCAGACTGAGCAGCACATTGGACTTTCATTTTGTTTCGACATCGCTGGTTGCAAGTCTTATAATTAATTATTATAAGAATAGCACCTTTTGTTAAAAGATTCTAATTGGTAAAACAGGAATTCGGATTTTAAAACAAAACTTTTATAAAAGATTCAACTATCGATTCTTAAACGTTAACATTCCTTTTAAAAGTAAAAATCTTAGCAGAAGATAATAAAATTATGAAACTGAAATCTTGAATCTAGTATCATATATCAAGCAAAATGAAATGGATAAATTTTTTAATCTTGACTTTCAATCACATATTTTTAAAACGTACATTTTTTTTTATAAACACATATTTTTTTTTTCACAACCAACTGTCAAAAACTGGGGAATTCAGTTCTTCAATTTTTAAAAGAACATGTCTTTTTGAAGAATCGATTGTTTACAGTTTGCATTTCTTTTAATTTAAATCTGACACATTCTATTATTGAGCAATAGTATAATGTCATTTTGTCTTTTTACCCGATTAGTGACCTTAAATGCATACAAAGGATTATTTGTACAGAAGATATTTTAAAAATCATACAAATCACATGGAATGGGTCATTATCAAAACATATAGCATGAAGCTTTTTTTTCTAAAAATATAATTTTTTTAGTCTCTCACTTAGTGAATCGCTTTTAAGAATTGCGAGCACTACACTAATATATTTTAAACTTGGACGCTAGCTGAACTGTTACATTTGATTACTAAGTTAACATCTGTAATCTTAACTGTGGGCAGATAATGCAGACCTGAGATTAATAAAACATTCAAGAATCCGATCTCTCAGAATCTACGATGCCAAGCCCAAGCCAAAACACCATACATCACTTACAACAAAAAGAGAGAGAGAACCTCTTTCAACCGTATACATTATCACGACAAACCCTACAGCTTCTGGACCTTTCGAAATATATGCGGGCGCGCCCATTAGCTTTTATATACCCAAATCCCTCTTCTTTTATCAATCGCAAAACAAAACCGTACGGATAAACGGCAAAACAAAAAAGCAGACACGGTTCAAACGGGTATTAACAGCGTGATACCTTAATGGACCGTCTTGACTGTGCCCTCGCTTGTCGTTCCGTGAACATTTGATGGATATATACATACATAAACATCGGCAGCGAACACAGCAACGCTTATCCGAAATGCCCCTTTAGCCAAGACGGATCCTTTAATAAATTTCACTTCCATCGATGCCCAACCCACTTTGCGTTCATTAATTTTTAGAGTTTTGGGATACGCGGACGGATGTGAAGCCAGTTTCTAAAAATAATCAGAGATAACTTAAGTACTCGTCTAATTGGTAGATACAGGCATGTCATTAAATTCACATTTGTTTCAGTCCGTTTTTTGAAAAAATAATCCTTCCATATTTATTTATTTAAATTGGCACCTAGATATACTGAGGTCAGGTTTAGGATACCAAAAGAGCCTCTTTATTTCATTCTTTCGAAATCGAATAAAACACATTGAAATTTTTTTAAATAACGGCTTGCATCGATCATTTCTTTCAACATATGCTCCATAAACAATCTAAATGATTATATATTTTGCCAGGAATATACCCTTTAATAGATATATTATAGCTAGAGTAATGTCCATCAAGTCTAAATCTGTTTCCATAAGAGTCGAAACAATTTTACCCCCTTTACGTTTCCAAAAATCATAAATCCCATTTTTGTAATAAATTTTTACAAGAAACGAATACTTATATCTCAAAGAAATTTCTCATTTAATTTGGTAAATTCATTAATTTTTTCGGAAAAAAAAACTTTTTAGATCAACACTTCTAATTTTCCCTTCATTCAATAATTTTTCAGAATGAATGCCTTATTATTTAAACACTTTTGTACAGTAGAACAGTTTATTTTTGAATACAGACTAATTTTGTTAAATTACTACCTTCGTATTTGTCAGTTCTTAATCTCTAAAATGAATTGGTGTAAATAATTCGTTTATAGAGACTCAATACCTTAAATAAAATTGGACGTAGATTAACTTAAAGAAAACGCTTCTGCGTTAGTGCAACATGTCGTCAAAACAGAACATAACATATAATATAAAAAATTTAATCTGAAAACGACGACCATCTTATATGACGTCCATACTCTAACTCAAAATAATATATGTCCTTGATGTCAGTAAAGCTCCTTTAAACGCTTAATGATGCTTTCACATTTGAAATGGTCATTGCGCACGTATTATTAAACAAATTTATGGACCAAGAAATACTTATGACCATGAAACAATGGAATACAATGTGTGAACGATTAAAATCGCACTCTATTAGTTAGCAAACGAGCCTTATCTGGCATGGTGGTCATAGAACACTTTTTTTTTGGGGGGGGGGGATTAAGAGGAAGATTCAAGTCGAATACAAAATAAACCGGATTTGCTTCGTATTTTATACAAGCATTTTGCTAAAAATAATATATCACAGTCTTGAGTTTTAAGAAAATAATTAATTCTTGCTCAAATATCAGAAAAGATAATTCATTTTCTTTATGAAATAACTGCTTAATTTTTTAAAGGTGCTTTTTATTATGAATTAAAAATTGTTTTTAATACGATATTTCACGAGATTAATCCCTACTATCATAGAATAAGTTAAATTCATAAATGTCCAGGCCATAATATCTACAATGACCGGAACGTTTCTATGAATTTATGTCAAAAAATTTTTAATAGGTTAATGTGAGATCTATGTGAAGTATTTGAATCTAGTTTTATGGGTTTTATTTTTTACTTTTCTCCCCATATATATATTTTCTTGTAATAAAAATTAAATAGTTCAAAATCATATCAAGCCCTATTTTAACAAGTTACAGTTGTAAAATTTAGCAACAATTAGAAATAAATATGTATGACCAAAAGGAAAAAAAGAAAAGAAAAGGAAACATATATTTAAAAAAAAATCTATACCAGAGGCTTTATTACATTTCTTCAATACACAAACGGTTTAAATTTCCATTTCCACACTTCAATCATTAGTTTCACCTAAGAAGATTCGTAACTTCTCGAAAGATGGGGGGGGGGAGTCCATAAGTGAGGGGAAGACACTCGCCCGGTTACGAAATAATCCCCGCCATTTAGCTCAATTGCACCCCAGATCTGATGGATTGGTGTCCCCTCAAGCAAAGCCCAGGACCATCCACTCTAATGATAGGAGCGAAAGCTCCACGTAATTACTAGAGCACGATGTCTTGTTACTCATCTGAGGCTCTCATAACATAACCAAAGCGCAATGGCATGAAAAACTGGGGGTAGATAAAGAATGACACAGTGGAAAGATCAAGCGCAGGGGCGAAGAAGACAAGATGGAAGCTCACAATTGAAAAAGTTCACGCGAAAGGTGACTTGATCGTGATTTCCAAAGCGAGATGCTTACACCTCTGATATAAAGGATCACACAGCGTAGCATAGGGGATCACGTGTTTTCTAGATCTGATCATTGTGTCCGATTTTATTGGCGCGAAGATAATTTTCTTATAGATTTTGGCGCACAGTTTCCATTCAGATGAATGCCGTGCATTGATATTCTGTGATACAGTTTGACCGCAAGACATAGATGATACTGTAAAGTTGTTGGCATTCCCATTTGCATTGAAGTTTAAATTTAATTAAGACAAATACGAAATAAACAAGAAGATAATAAGCAAAATCTTCAAAGCTAATTGAGCATTGAGTAAATCTTCCAACTTATACGTGAGCTGTATAATCAAAATAAAAATAAAAAAAATGAGAAGAATTTTCTGGCTGTTAACTGACTGAACCTGAAACCCTTCAGTTCACTCACTGACATAGGAAAATAAACCTTTAGGGGCAACAGTTTCTGCACATGCGCAGCAAAATTTTATCGTTGAATAAATTAAATGAGAGCAATTAAGATGACGCATCTAGGTAAAACCGCGCTCAGCGAATCTTAGTTCCGCAAAATTTTACTGAAAAGATTTACAGGCAAATCTTTTCATATCGTTTACTTCCCGACTTAAAAATAAAGAGTTATCATTGTTTCATTAAAGCATTTGGCATATAAGGCAAGATGTAGAAAGGGAAAAGCAACTTACCCATAGTCCCTGGGATGCGCAAGCGATAAGATTATATATTTCCAGTAGAATGTTTACAACCAGGTGTGAAATTATGAAGTTTAATGTAACTCCTTAGGAAAAAAAAATCACAAGTACCCATCCGGAAAAAAAGAAGCGATTTATTCGCATCCCGAACTGCTAAGCCGATTGGCCTCTGCTTCATCATAAATCACGGCACAAACGTTCCTTCACTGTTATTAGAATGAGAGCTCATTTCCATACCCC
This sequence comes from Argiope aurantia, assembly GCA_026543865.1. Taxonomy (NCBI): domain Eukaryota; kingdom Metazoa; phylum Arthropoda; class Arachnida; order Araneae; family Araneidae; genus Argiope; species Argiope aurantia. The sequence goes on from JAPMOR010076787.1 coordinate 375,924, forward strand.
TTACCAAATGTAGGTGTGTCAAAAGATGGTGTCCTTGGAGGAAACCTTTAATAGCGATGCCAGGAAGAAGAAGAAGAAGCATATTTTGTATATTCATGAAAGAGATTGATTTTTTTAACCCCAAGATGAGCTGGTTCATTTAACCCACCTCCCGAAATAACTGCAGTCAATGAGCATAAATTAAGTAGTAAATAACTAGTTAAGAAGCTGGAATATTCCCCTACAACAGAATAACAACGCCGAAGGACATACATAATGAAGATCTATGGCCGTTCTTTTAACTCAACAAAGAATTAGGTCACGCAGATTTAATATTTGATTGCGAAAAAGAAATTAAATAGCTCACACAATAATGTGTATTTTATACTTCAATGTACATTTTTGAGCGTTGAAAAGGACTTTAAGGCGTTGTCGATACTTGAGATTTAATCAGTAGCTTAAAATAGTTTTTTGTTGTAGTTGTTGTTGCCTCATATCTTATTGATTTCTAATTCATCGTTACGTATTCTTAAAGAGACCATTTTTTTGTTCAGCTATTTAAGATTTATATTTAAAAAACACGAATATATTCCCATACATCTTGAAATAAAAATAAGTTATCTAAAAGTTAGAATTCATTGAAGGAGAAAGAAAGGTTTAGAGCATTTTGTTTTTGATTGGTAATTTGAAACAGCTGAAATCCAACACATTTTGTTCATCATATCCATATACTTCCCTCTAAATACCACTAAACAAGATTGCTTTTTCTACACAAATTTTTAAGATAAAAAAATTCCTATATGCTTTATGCCCGAGACAAATATTCTCCTTTTTCTTTCTTCCTTTTTAATACGCTACAGGGATTAAATAGAATATTTTAATGAATAAAAATCCGTTATTGTTTAGAACTAAACCTTAATAAAAATTCATTAGTGTTTAGAACTAAACCTTAAACTGGAAAAACAATTTGGAAATATTTTAACTGTTTTTATTTAAAAGTAAATATTCATAAAAAGTGTAAAACATTTATAAAAAAAATGCTTGACATTTTGAAAGATTTTAGAGCACTTTTGTATAATGTAACATAAAATATATTTAACAATGACTGAGTTTTCTTAGAAATTTCATTATTAAATATTTACATAATGCCATTAATAGATATCTGACAGAAATCAAAGACTCATTATTTATCCATATGATCAGAATAAAATTTCTTTAAAAAATGCATATTTGAGAGTTTTTACTTAATTGGCAATGATTCGTTGGATTTTTAACAATTCTTTGGAATACGACAATGAAACAAGTCATTTCAATTGCATTGCGACACGTCTCATTGCATAATTTTCAATGACATTGCAAGTTTATTCTGCGAATGCATCTCTTTCACATAATATGAGATATAAATGCAATTTTTCGTTATTAAAATAAGATTCATTTCTGTTTTCTTTCTTGGTTTCCGAAACCGTCAAGGATATTTTTTCAGTGACGAATTTTGTTTCTTTCCTACTCCAATCGGAGAGCAGTACTGCCCCGAGGACAGACATAAAAGTAATAGTTAACATTAAAACAACGACGCGAATCACGCCAATAATTCATTCCACCGCAGCTCGCGTCAAAAAATTGGAATCCTGGATGACGTATGGCGAATAATTATTAGTCGCCTCTACAGGACTTCAAGAGATTATCAGCAGCCTCTTCGCATGACCCGTGCCCTACATTTTGCAGAGAAATCGATGCATAGTTTTTATCAACCACCTTAATTATGACTGAAGGAAATCTGAAGCTTTGCTTTGCAGGCTGGTGAAGAAAACTATCGAAGGGGCCCGATTGAAAGGTTTCCCCCCCCCCAATTTAGAGTGCGACCTTTTCAAGGTTACTTCCAAGGACCCCATTTCCCCCTCTCTTTTTTTCGGTTTCTTAAATGAGAATTTTGTTTAATGAGATATAAGTGGACAAGTCTGCTGTAAATATCAGTAGTTTATCTAAAGGAAGGATTCGGAGTTTTCTACACTATGCTTTAGTTTCATTGGGTCAATAATCCGCTTCGGATCATACGCTGGATAGCTATATATTTGTTTGTTTTTATAGTTACCGGCAAAACCTCAACAAGACACAAAATTTCTTTTGCTAAAATAATTTTTTTTTATCTCAGTATTTTATAGGGTTTATTCCCATAACTTCTTGATTGGTGGTTGAATCCAAATTTAAAATCTATAAATGCTTTTCATGCAACTGAATTTGTAAAACTTACAATATTTAATTTTAAAAGAAATTTTCCCGATGTTTAAATTGAATATAGCATACAAGAGGGAATAATATTTTGCCAACATACATGAATCACCCATTTCAATAGGACTATTCCCTTTCATTTGTTAATAATGAGGTGGCATGAAAAGTAATCAATAGTTCTAGGGAAGAAAAGCATGCTTATATAAGAAAAATGTTAACAAAATAAACGTGTAAATCTACTAAACCACAAAGATTAAAGTTTAATATAATTAGTTTGTTTAAAATCAATATTTCTTGCACATAAAGATGCAGCTCATGCATTTCAATACTGCTTGAACAGTTAAACCAAATTAAAGTATTTTACTTTATGGATTGAGCTGCAGATATCATTAAAAGGTCTATCCTAAGAAAAATATGTTCTGGAGGTAACAATAAAACAGAAGTTGTAGTAATAACTTATGTAATGGTGTCTATTATTACAATATCTGAATTCTAGTTTTGATAAATAAGTTACCCACAATTATTTCTATGATTCAAAGGTTCTGCAAGAATTGGATATTTATAAATTTTATTCTTTATATATATTTTTATTTGTTAAAATCATTCGTTTGAAAACTCATTTAAAATTAAAATAATAACTAACGGAATGGATTACTGTGCATAGATTTTGGAAGCAGACAATTTTTAATAGTTTTTCTTTAGAAGCAGATGAAGAACTTAATGATAAGTTCAGAAAACTCAAAACATTGACAACTTTTCTGTATAATCTTAAGGTGACATTTTTTGAAATTTCAAAATAACAATTAAAATAATTCTAAAAGATTGTTATGATTTTTACAAACTAAGTGAAATTTGTGTTTATTGACTTGCAACATATACGTGCGATGTTCAATTGGCGTTTAAGGATATCCGAGCTCATGCAGATTTTCATCTCTAAAATTCCCTCGGATTAGGTACGTCTCGTCGATTAGCAGCCATTCCTAGATTCAGAAAAAAGAGCAAAGAGAGACGAAGACGTGTGTAACGAGTAGCGTGATATCTGACCATCCCATTCAACCCCTGGCTTTTATCGAGAGGGAGAATGAGACACCCTGCACCTCTCCCCTGAAATGTAGTTTTTTAAAACCAGCCCACCAGGGTCGAGCAAAGACAAACCGCGCTATTATTTTGTCACTCCGCAGTCTCAATTCGCAATAAATAAACCCGAGATGTGGATATAACTCCCTCTAAAGACCTCTTGCAATCCCTGCTTACATGTGCCTCTGTGTGTATAACTCCTAAATAAAAAGACCCCCGAAAACAATAAATTATGTAATGGGATGTTGGGACTGGGTCGTAATAGAGGCTGGATATTGCAATATTATGCATATTGGTGTGTTAAGCGAGAAAAGTACTGCTATTATGCACGTGTATAACGCGCTAGGTGTTTTCTACATTGCTTGTGTTATTTCTAATTTATTCACTACGTTAGAGCCGACTGGCAAATTGGGAGTGTCGTTTTTACCTCTATCATGTCTGATTGTCAAGATGGTTTTGATGACTTCCGCAGCCTGAGCAACTGGCTGATCATTTTAGAGAAAAAAAGTAGAAAAAAATTAAAAATGACCAAATATCTTTACTGTCAGTAAAAAAATGCGTATGAAATCAGAAGAAATTCATGATCGTAAAATTACGGTAAAGGAATCATTGGTATTGTGATGAGGAAAGATTTTTTCACGGTCCTATATACTGTCTAGGACTCACTAAAGTATATAATTTTTTAAAGAGGAAATAAAGTAGATTTCCAAGGCACTTATAATTTTATGAAAACTCAAATAAGACGAAAATCTTCAAAAGATCAGTGTAACAGTAAGGTGGGAGTATATGCTTGCATATAAAGCTTCGTTTTCCTTCCTAAAATAATTCTGAAGCGAAGGAATAAAAAAAAATTATGACAAATGTGTATTAATTATTTTTTTAAGAAAACCACACCAATCACTTTGGGAGGATTTACTTCTGAGAAGAGTCACACGCCAAACGCAAGATGAGTGCTTCTTAAATACCCAGATAAAGAGAAAATAATTTGCAATGTTCTAAAAACGTTGCAAATGAGCAGTAAACCAATAAGTGTAAATAAAAATTTTCTATGAGTTGTTAAACAATGAATACACGTCGCTTTCTTTGTCTTTCATCTCAAAACCCTCCCGTTTTTATTGAAATCCAAGGCGACGATTGCTAATAGTTTCTGACAAAGGCTAAAACCAACTCATTCATGAAAATCTTAAAAGCAACTACAATATTTTGACAAATGAAATTAAACAGAAGTAAGGAAATTATTTTAAGTATCTTGAAAACAGTATTTCCCAATTTATATAATCAATTTTTTTGCTTTTGAAGTCTTATTTTAAGAGTGTTAGCTGAATATTATTTGCATTATCAAACTAGGAAAATTAAATTATAAAATCCAAAGGAAAAAAAAAAAACTACTGAAGATCAAATACCTTCGTGATACGGAAGCAGAATTTGAGTGTGCATTGATTCGATTTTCCAACTCGTGCAGATCTCGTTGTATATTCTTCCATGTTTCTGAGTTCTTTAGGTATTTCCGGAGGCACGTTGCATCAGCTTTCAATTCCTTCAGATCTTTTTTGAAGCTACAAGTTGCCTCATCCTCAAGCTGTCAACGAAAATAACAGCAACAGTCTTACAGTTTGAAGTAAAACGCTTACAGTTAATATTATGAACAAGTTTTAAATATTATTAAAATAATGTAACAGCATTGAAATCGTAATCAAAACTATCTTTTTAACACTATATCATTTCATTTCTATCGATTTAAGTGCATTACTTACTCAATTTTCAGTAAAGGAAACATTAAAGCAATTTTACGTAGAATTAGAAATGTTCACAGTAAAAATATTTTCTGTAAATTTTAAAAAATCAGGTTACTTACTGCATGGCCATTGCTGGTACAGTATTTATATGAGGAGAGGTTGTCCAGCACTTTCGAATTCAAATCTTTAAATTTATCAATGTACTTCTTCCAGTTCGTTTTCAGAGTTTCCAATTCGGTTAGCTGGGTCCCGTTCCTATAAAACAAATAAAATAATGTAATATCAATTTAATGCTTAACATTTAAGGTCACATTGCAAAATTTTAATGCAAAATGAAGTCGTCAATTATTATTCAAAAGATTCACTGCTGAAACTTTTTGAAACTCAATAAATGTTTTAAACTAAGATTAATACTAGTTAATTCCTCGTTATCGAAAAGAGCTTAATTATTTTTTTTATGAAGTGTCTCAAATTGAAAAAAGTGGTTTTATAAAGTAAAGTAAGTTTTTTTTTAAAAAGATAATTTTATATTTTTAAAGATCTCTTACAAATATGTCTATAAGATAGGAGATAACTCCTCATATTTTCAAGATAAATTCTGGTAACTCAAGTTTTTAGTGATTTTACAGTTTAAAACTTCCCAAAGGAAAAAAAAAATCATCTAACACATCGGTTATTTTGAAATGTATTCTCGCATTGTGCTTAGTTGTGGTACATTTCCTATTCAACCATTAGTTATTCAAATTATAACATATATTTCATTTATTTAGGTGGAAAGCTTTCGTAAAATATAGATGCATCTTTTCATACAACTGTCAAATTCCTCCTATCGTTATTTCCTCCTAACGATTATTTTTAAAATCAGTTGGAAGTGGTTAAAAAGGAGATCAGAAAATAACTGCAATTTACTGGACGGCTGGAGCCTAATACTCCAATTACTAAATTTAAATAACTCATTGGGGAATATAATGCCCGTAAAGTAAAATGAAAACTAAAATATGCCTTCTAACTTCTTTTAATTGCACACAAACGGACGTTCCATCCTTTGACAGATGCAAGACATCCCCTGCCCCCCCACACCTTTTCTCTGGGTATTTTTCCAAACGATCTCTAATCTTGCCGGAAGAGGGAGGTTTCCTATCCGTGGCACGTGCCCAGAAAGCGGAATGCCCCCCCTTCCCCTCCCCCGCTGGATTCGATAATTTTGCCACATTCGTATTGGTTAAAAGATCTCAGGAAGAACATCATAACTTCGAAAGAGAACACTATGGGGGGGGGGGAGATGTAGTCATTTCGTATTATGATCAAAATCTGGTGTAACTGAGTGGATTCCATTGGGTATTTCTTAATTTATATACGTAAATTAATTTGTTATCACATTTTTATATCACATAATTTTATATCACAATTATCACAATCACAATAGCCTTAATTAAGAAGTTAAAAGAACAAAGAGCATTTTTCTGTTCACAAAAAATGATGATTGACCACGAAATAAAGAAAGATTCGCAGTAAAAAAACAACAACAAGGATATAGTAATAGATATAATGATGCTGATATCTCACAACTTATGGAAATGCTATCGTCTGATCTTCTTCATGGTGCTCAGTTTCCAGCCTACATTTCTTTTAAGCCAGAATATGGTTATTTTTACTAATTTACTACAGCAGAATACATAACTCCTGCTTTGGTCGTCCTAAATCCTTTTTTGATCCCTAAAAATAGCAGAAAAATGGAGCATCAAAGGCAGAACTGGCAACAATATCGTCCCCTTACGGTCATTGGGGCAAGCAGCTAGTACAATTCTGAGACACTGCTGATATTATTATGTCAAAAAAGATTTTATAAATATTGATACTGATAAGTCTAATTTTATAAGGATTCAATCTAAAGTATTTGCCGTGACTCGATTCCATATTGTCTTGTTAGATCAATGCCTCAACTTATTTTAATACTCATAACATTGGAGGGTATTTATGTCACATTTTAGTCACAGATTAATCCAGTTGTTATGAAGTAATGTTCTGAAATATACATCTCAATACATGAGTAGGGATCCTAAAAGAGATAGAATAATCCAAAAGTTAGGACCTGAAATTTCCGTAATACTATTTATGAGATTCTATTTTGTTTTGTAAAATTAATTGTCCAAGGTTTTCTTGGTATAAAAAATACACTGAAAACTCTCTGAATATTGATTTTAAATTTCCAATGTTTAACTTATCATTGATTTAAACTTTATTTTTCGATCTGGAAGGCAAAAAAAAAAAAAACATTTCCATCTGAAGAAAATGGGTGCCAAAATATTTTATAGCAAACTTTTTTGAAATCCCACCAGGACGCTCTTGATTTTAATTTTGAAAATGATATCTTTTTAATGGAAACACCTTACTTCTTTAAATGATCACTGCGCTTCACACTATAAAAACAAATAATCACAATAGACAGGGAAATATTGTTTGGCGTCCGTAATTGTTCCAAAGCCAGATTTTTAAAACGAAGACAAGGTAAAAGGATCCGAAATATCAGCACTTCTTGCTTCAAAACCAAGCTATTTCGCAGTCACGTTTTAAAACAGAGGCTAAATAGGTCAAGTCGTAAAATTAAGTACGTTAAAAGGATGAATTGTTTTCCTAATACAAAATAAAAGAAACAGGATGAATCGTTTTTAAGTTTATGTGCTGATAACAAACATTTTATCACCTGATGTTCATGACGCACTCATAAAATTTTTGGTCTTGATATTTTATCGTTAGAATACTGGAGTTTGCAATGCAATGCAGTTTTTATGTTAGCATTAAAAAAAAGAAACGAAATAAAAAAAAAATTGTGGTCACATAATTCCTTGATTTAGGGCAAGAAAACAAATATCCAGTATTATTTTAATAGGATCACTTGGATAAGTACAAAATGCAGTATTATAATGGCAAGAAAAAAAATCCAGTTTAAAACTAAACGTTAGTAAAAAGGGCATTTCCAAAAACGCACGAAACGAATTTAGTAATTTCGACGATTTTTTTTTAAACCACAACTGAGATCATTCTACAGTTGTCTGCTGAAAATATATGTAAAATCACTTATTACAAAAATCACATTCACTTTTTTTTTCTCAATACGTGCCTAAATCTATTCAAAATAAAGACGCTAAATAGTAGTTACAAAGAAATGAAGACATAAATACAACAAACAGATATCCAAACACTATTTTACAGGCTTTGTGAACTTGAATATCTTTAATAATATCCAACATGAGCGTTCATAATTGCTTTTTTATGATTCTTAAATTACACTTTCTAGAAAGTAACAACGTAATATGGAAAAAAGAAAAGAAGTGGTAACAAAGAAAGGAAAAAAAAAAAAAAAAAAAGATGGCTTGGAAGGGGGGGGGGGGGGGGGGGGAAGAAAACGCTCTGAAGCGTAATACCTCAGCGGAAGCTACCAGCTTACATTTTGATTGGATGCCGATCACGTCCATCTTAAATATCGAATCGTCCATTGGCCAACCAAATCACGCACACATCGCACATTAGTGTCACATCTGGAGATCGAATTCCAAATGCATTTATATTTTCATCTTTTGTTACACGAGTATGAAATGTAATCGAGTTATTCAAAAAAGTACCAATGAATACTTTGGAACACCTTTTTTCCTCATCTTTTTAATAAATAAGAAATTTAATTGTAGAAATACAAGCCTAAAATAGTAATTAATCTCAATTTAGGTAATTTTAGGGAATATTAAAAAATATTATAATTATTATTACTTCAAAATACTTTATATTAAGATCTTTATATTTTATTTTGAGGGTAAAATTCATAGAAAGCAAAACTGTAGATTGAATTGTACTGTGCAAAAATTCAAAATTTTTTTTTTAATGTTTTACATTTTTTAACATTTTGCAAATTTTCTCAAATTCAATTTTTTTTAATGTTTTGCATTTTTAACATTTTGCAAGTTTTCTCCCCTCATGCACAAAAAAATTAAAAGGTGTTTCCAAAACTAGACAAAACTATTTGAAAGCCAGAAAAAATGGGACCTTATTTCCGATATATATGTCCATTTACTTTTTTTTGTCTATATATTTAAAATAATCGGAAAAAAAACAAAGAACTAGACTCCCTGTCCCAACCACTGCTCCATCTATTTTTGTTTCGTATTAAAACTCGTAAAATGCCATAAGTGGTCGTCTTTCAATCTTAATAATTGAGTCGGCTTCACCAATTTTTATTTTATTTGAAAACTTACGATTATTGATGACTATTTAAATATCACGTGTCACCCCTTTTTCATTAGACTTGGAAACACTTTTCATTAGACTTGGCACGTGTATGTGTTAAAATCAAATATGAGTAATACAATATGTATAAACGTATAATGTATCTTTGCACACAATTTGTGATTTCTTTTTTATATATATAAAGCATGCGGTATTAACAATTTGCTGTAGCTTATGCTCGTTAAAATTAAAATGTTGCAAAAAAAAAAAAAAGCAGACTTGTAAATTTTATCTATTTAAATTTCCGCCTTAGTACGATAGCCGCTTCATTCAGTTCATTGTTTTACTATAACTACAAACAAATGCGAAAAGGTATGAAAAGAAAGAAGTGAAGAATTCTCCTTCTAAGAAATTTAATTTCTGATCCTTTTTCGCATGGCTGAAATAAATCATTGTTTTATTTTCCCTCGGGACATGATCAGTTTTCTAATGCGAAATTTTAATTCTTGATCATGCAGTCGGATTGATTTCCTCACTAAGTCAGAGTGTGTGTGTGTGGGGGGGGGGGATCAACGGAAATGGACCCATTAAAGCTCACTTGGTCTCATGATAGTAATTAAACGACATTTACTAATTACTTTCAGCTACAGAATAAATGATTGTTTCCTGAACAAAGTCGCGGAGTCAATTTTGATGAATAGCCTCCCTTCCTCTCCCCCCTCCCCTTCTTTTTACTGTCCCAATAAGAATCGTGCCTAGAATTCGCTTTTATGGAACGATGGGGATGTACATTTCGAATGCAATGCACATCCTCAAGTACAGTACTTTCTATCCCAGTTCATCTGTTAAGGTCGCCCCGTTGTGTAAATACGTAACTTCGAAAGGATAAGACGAAAAGTGACTGAAAAATCTAGGATTGTGACTGAATTAATCGGAGACTCTGTAAGGTAGCGCCGGAATATATCAGTGTCGCCAAGAGGTCTTGCTTTGTCGAAGCAGTCCCATAAATCAGGATCTCCAGGCGAATGATTAACGATGCATCGGAGCTCATGAGAACTTGTTCAGAGTTATAAATTTAACCCTTGACATTTTCTTGACGAGTTCGGTCGTTGGATCAAATAAATGATGATTCAAAAATATTTATCTACTCATCCATATTTAAGGAAAAGAGTATTTCGAGAATTTTTTTTAATATGTCAAAAATTCTGTTCTCTGTTTATTCCATAAAAAAGAAGGATTAGATGCACATTTTAATACAACTGCAGCATAGAATGCTCTGTTCCGATCCATAAGTCCATGTGCTCTTTAAAAGATGAGAGTGCATTAAAACATAATTTACTTTTCAAGAAAATTGTGGAAAATAAATGTCTTGGTACTTTTTTCTAAATGAATCATGTAAGAAAGGTCCACATACCAAAATGTTTTAGAAAACTTCATACTAGAAACTGTAAAATATCTTTTGATGCAAAAAATGGCTCATAAAGATATTTTATAGAAGAAATGTTAAATAGTTGTATAACATATGAAATTAAGATATCTAGAACAGATGCTAAAAGTGATTATAAGAAATATCTGCATTAAAAATGAATTCAATTATCCTATATTCTTTTTGAAAAAATCTATAATTATTTTATATTCTCCATTTCATATAGACTAAATTTTATTTTCAGATATTATAAAAAGTATTTATAAAATTATTTTATTTGATTAGAAATAATTAGAATACGTTTAAATTCTTGAAGGAATTTCTCCACAATAAATTAGCATTTCTCTCAACATTTTTGCGTCACTATAATTCTATAAAATGTTTATATTTTTCTATTCCATCCTATATTTAAATTTAATTCATATCTGGAATAATGAAACCTTTAAAATATATTTAAACTTATAATAATAAAATTCAAGTTCAGGAAATAGCAAAATACATAAGAATTTACTAATGCACTTAGAGTTCACAAAGGAAATATTTTGGGAAAATTCTGTCTTAGGAAAGAAAATTAGTGATAGAAAAAAACAATCATGCATCTTGAGGCAGTCTTTTTTACTTATTGCAACTCAATTCTTTTAAAATTAAAAAAAAACTGACATTAAATGAACTTTGCTAAGCTTTCTTTTGGATTTTTTAATAATTCTATTCTATGTTTATATAATGCATTTTATTCCTTTAATTGTGACAAAGAGATCCGATAGCTTCTGATATTTAGAATATAACATTGGGCCCATTTTCTCTTTTCTTTAATTAAAAAAAATTACTCACATAAGTAGTTATTAAATCCAGGAAGACATATAAATTCTTAATTTAGATAAATCCAATGCTGACGTGAAACTACCAACATTTCGAAAGAGATACTGTAGTCGCATATCAGAAGATATTTTTAGTATGCTATTAATAATAAAAAGAAATAAGTGTTAATCTTTTTTATGCACATTTTTAGAACTTACATTTCATAGATGTCTTCCCATTTCTGATATAGCTCAGTGATGTCGTCCTTCAGACAGACATCTTTGTATTTTGCATCGCCGCCGTATTCGGTGACGAAACGGTGAACTTGAAGATTGACGGAGAGTAGCTGTTCTCTCGTGTCTTGCAGTGTACTCAACACCATCTGTAAAAATAAAGAAAAAAAATTCTACTAATTAAAATAGGAAAAAAAAATGTATGTTACAGTTTTACAACAAGTTTAGAACACTATAACTCTTTTTTTAAAGCTTGATTCTAAAAATGAAAGGATTTAATGCATCTCGAATGCATTTTCTGCTATTTTACTTGCCTTTGAGAAGGGCTAGAAATTGCTAATTTCAAAACTGTGTGATTAAAAAAAAAATCTTAATTTTAATCGGCGTGTAATAATAGCACAAAATGCAGGTAAGTAAATACAGGGTGAGGCAAAAAAACTCGGACAAAGTTATTACATCATAGAATAAAATTAATTAATTTCTTTTTAATTTTTTTCACTTCTTTTTGTTTACGACTTCAATTATAATATATTTTATAATGTATCTTTAAGTTTAAATATTTCCTTTTTGCTTTTCTTACAATGCCAAGTAAAAGATATGTTATTTTAGAATTGTTCAAGAAAGGTAAGCGATAGTATGAAGCTGTTCATTTGCTTAATACGCCTCGGCAAACAGTGTCTGTTGTTGTGTCTTATGATACTTGCCATGGACAAGCCCCTTGTTACGAAGACAGCGATTTAAGTCGGTAGAGAGCGTCTCTTGTTTTAGTAGTGCCAACTAGAGCCAAGAGTACAACTTAGATACTCACGCATCACTCATTCGCTTGCACAACCCCCTTTACAGGAAGTCACATTCACACATCTCACAGATAGAACAGAGGAAGAACAACCATGCCTGATCCCGGACTCGAACCCAGGACGCCCAGATCACAGGGAAGACACGCTACCTCTATGCCAAGACGCCGGCAAACAGTGTCTGATCCAATCTATCGTTTCAAATAGATTGGTAATGAAGGTCCAAATTCAGGAAGTGAAAAAAAACGTATGGTGAACACTTTCAATAGCCGTAACGTTATCAAAAAGCGATTTCAATGAAATTCGAGGATTTCCATGAGAAAGATTGTTCGTGAACTGGGAATAAGAAACCGATCAATGCAACGAATGACAAAAACAGAGTTGGGACTTACAAGTCTTACAAGTTACAAAAAGTTCAGCATCTCACTAAAGAAAACAAACTCGTGAGGCTTCAAAGACGCCGAAAACTTTTCAGACGGGCCGCAAGTCAGCGCTGAGAGAGATTCCTTTGCACAAATGAGAAGTTCTTTAACATCTAAAAGTTGATAACTCCTAGAACTACAGGATATAGTCTATAGACGCTCCAAGTATTTCAGCAATTGATGAACATCTCAAAAATCCAAAATCGGTGATGGTCTGGGGCGGAATTTGCGCAAGCGGCAAAACATCTCTGGTTTTTGTGGATGAAGGCGTTAAAATTTATCAAAAAGTGTACCAACGGGACATGCTACAAGCTGTTGTATTTCTGTGGGCCAAAACGCACTCTGTCAATGTAAAATGGGAGTTTCAACAAGATTCCGCTCCAACTCACAAGGCTAAAAAGACAGAAGAGTGGTGAAAGGTGCATTTTTCTGGCATGGTTTCATTTGGAGAATGGGCATAATACTCGCCGAATCTCAATCTCATGATTACAGTGTATGGTCCCTTTTGTAGTAAAGGGCTTGCACTAAACGACATAAAAGTTTTGACTATCTAAAGCAATGGCTTCGGCGGTAATGGGATAGATTAAAGGTAGAAGACTTATGGCCCATTACTGAAAATTTCAATAAGCTGTTTGCGCCTCTGCATCGCTACAAAAGGCGACCACTTTCAAACAAATTAAATTTATTTATTATTAAAAGTGCAATATTATTATTATTTGCTATATTTTGTTAATTTATTTATTTTTAATTAAGTTACATTAAAAATTGTTTGACTGGGTTTTTCTGCCGCACCCTGCACTACCGCATAATGACACAAAAGTTGAATGAAGTTCAGATATGATTAATGACTTGCACCCAACTTGAAATAAATAAAATTTAATTTACACGAGGAGAAAAATGTTTTCTTAGTAAAAAATAAAAGAATTGCGCTGAAAGAGAAAATAAGTCCTCGTGATCGTCATAAAAATGCTATGGTATTTAAAAAAACAAAACATTTCTGTGTATAAAAAAAAAAAATTAAAATTTAGTTTCATATGTATATGAAGGAAGTGATGTGTTATCAAATAATCAACTAATGTTTAACACTTTTCTATTTTAGAAAGCGCAAGAAAAGTTTTGAAAAAGTTGCGTCAATCAATAGCTCAACATCAAAGTTCCGTTTGTTTAAATTCACCAGTCAACGTACTGCTTAAATAAAACATCCTCTATTGGTACTGAAAAAAAAAAGAACTAAGAAAGGATGCACCGATCCAAAGCATAACTTTTCCTAATTAATTAAAAAAGTGAAAAAACAAATTGGCATCAAATTTATATATTCAAATAAAATATTTGACAAAATAAAAAATAAAAAGAAAGATAAAACTTTACAAACAAGAAAAGTGCCTAATATAAGACAGTATGCACCTTTTCTTACAGAAACATAACACGAGTTTATTCAATGACGATTAAAACCACTCATTTACTCTATAAATAACGAAAATGTTTTTAAAAATGGCGGATGTTCGTAAAGTATCAAATAGAAATAAGAGCTTTGTTTTTCAATAAAAAATCTTGCTGTTGTTTTCACACTTCGCTATGTAACCATTCTTCTTCCAAGTGCCTTCCTTCTAATCGATTTTGACAGAGGCCACTAAAAAACCAAGTGCAGCGGCATGCTAACTCATTTCCTGCTCATCATTTCGCACATAATCACTATGGTTTGTGCTTACTACTGACTATTAACACGTGTCTTTCTCACGTTCTTACCATCCCCATTTTTTTCCCTCTCTGTTACTCATTGTTCACTGAGTTTTCAAAGAGAATCAATTTCAGTGCCATTAAGAAAATATTAATTTCGAGGTGTCAGAAATCAGCTATAAACCGCCCTCTCGGTGGTTTCTTTTCCCACTTCTGAACACGAAATGATCCCTGTGCTCACGATTTGTCGATTGTCATTGTAGGTTTCAATTGTTTCTTTGAATTCTCTCCAAGCCTAATGGCTCTATTCTTAGGAAAAATTAATGATAGGCGATCGGGTGTTGAAGGCAGAGATTTTCTGATCCACCCAAAGCCATTTCCAATTTTTTTTTTTTTTTTTTTTTTTTTGTGGGTTTAATAGTTTACACTACATTTTATTCAATGATCATTAAAGGATGAAAAATCATCTTTTAATAACTGGGATAAAAAAAAGAATAATCTCTTATAAAGCAACAGTGGCTACTAAAGTTATGACGAATGTTAATTAAGTTTTAATAGATATTGATAATCACAAAGCACTGAAAAGGCGCGACTGATTTCTTCTTCGAAAATGATAGTAAAAGATAACAGTAAATATGCAATGAAATGAATTTCAAAATCTTCCTAGCGATCAGGAGTGACATCAACGACCTATTTTTAAATACCTAAAGACGGTGAAAATGATATGTTTAGACTGATTTTGATTTTCTTTACATCACTATGTATGTAGTGGAAGGAACATGTTTTCATATTCAAACAACGGAATTGCTTAAATTAAAGAGAAAAAAAAATTATATAATTTTCTTTATTTTAGAATAGTCAATTCAAATCACAGTTCTTATTTCCATGCCTAAATTTATTTAACAGTAACGTCATTATCTGGATTTTGATGATAGTAAAGATGCCAGAAAGACAAAGAATCGATGATGAATGCACTTAAACCCGATAATGCTTATAGATTTGCATACTTTCTATAAATTGTAACATGCATGATTAAAAATTGTGTAGAATGCTCAGTAAAGACAGATCATAAAGCCTAGATCTGTCAAATTTGAAAGGTTATAGACACTCAATCAGGAAAGGTTTTCCAAAATTTTAACTAGATTTGTAAGTAAAAATGACTCGAAAAAGCTTTTTTCTTCAATCATTTCGTGTTATATTATCATTAAAAAAGTTCTTCTAGCACCACTTTAAAATTCAGAAAATTACTTTTCCAGTAATAACAATTGTCATTGTTCTATTAAGTGGATTAATATTTTAGCAAATTGAAACGATATGAAATATATATTTTTTACATGTTACCTTATTATAAAAAAAAAGTGTTAAAAATAAAGATAGAGGGATACGGCGTAAAACATAATTATGCTAGAATGTTTCAAGTTAGAATTTCGTATCTTCTAATTTATTTATTTTTATTTAAATTGCACAGGTGTTAAAATAAAATTGTGAGATTCTCCTTATCATATTAATTACATTATTTAAAATTTGAGAAACAAGTAAATAAAAAAACAATAAAAAAGAATACGTGTAAACTGTTTAAATTCATTAAAATATAATTGATCTTTTTACTTTATTATTATTATTATTATTTTGGAAATAGAGCTCTGACATAATCGGCATTTCGTTTATAGCAAGCAGTGCCATCTATTAAAAATAACTGAAATTAACAAAAAGAATACGTGTAACATCAACGAGGTACAGTAGATGGCAGCACTATCTTAGGTATATATTTAATTTAACATTTTCTCATTAAATATGGCACTTTTAATTATTCATTACAATTTTAGTCAAAAAATGTTTGAATACAGAAAAAAGTTTCATAAATTATTACTAATATATTACAATAACAGGTTACTATTTAATTTGATTTGAAATTCAATTTACATTGGAAAAAAGATGATAAATATATATAATTTATTATAAATTCTTATTTTTTTTATAAATCTGAATGAGGCACAAATTGATACTCTTCTTGAAACTTGCTTACTTTACAAGAGTTTTGTCAAAATTTATAATATAATTTACTGTTCATTAAAATATAATTTACACGCAATCATTTAATCGATTGTTTCGGTTCACCACCTGATGCAAACTAGTCATGTAAAAACACTCTTCCCCTTCTTAAACCTATGAAATTATAGTTGATATGCGTTTAAAAAAGTACTCTAGTAAGACCTTGGTCTCTCTTTCTTTTTCTTGCTTTTGATTTCTACCAATTATAGTTGTAATGTCTCTAACGAATTTCTTTCATAGCTTTGGGTTATAATTTCGAAGATAAAATAACATTTAATAGAACTTCAACGAAGTAAGTTTTTCTTTTGAGAAGTATTTGGTGTCTTACCTCCACTACTTACGACAAGTATATGAATAAAAACTAAAGATATATTTCTGGCTGATGTCTAATAACCAGATAAAAAAAAGAACCCAATGAGATTGAAAAATTCATCATTGAACAATTTAACATTTGAAAAAAAAATTTTTGCTCTAAATAAAACCGAATAGATTTGAAAATTATATATACCGAAATACTTAAACATATTAAGAATAAATTTTAAGTCTGACAACAAATTAAAAAAAGAAGCAGTAAGATTTTTTAAAAAATGAAACGTAGTTGCTATTAATTTAACAAAAAATAACTGCAACCTTAGGACATAGCCTAGTTTCTCTTCATATGAATTAAATGAACGATTTAATTTCATGCATTGATTCTTTCTTTGACTGAAGATATAAATAGAAGCCAAAGCATACACGGATTACTTAAGTAACCAGGGGAAAAGCATTACCTGCAACCTGGATATGCTGTCTTGCAGCTCGTCCCAAGTCTTGAAATCCTTTGATTCGATTTCTGTGAGTGAAGAGAGTTCTGACATTTTGTTAAATAAGTCATCGATATTCTTTTGTGCTTTAAGATATTTTTGTTTGATTTTATCATCATCTACTTCTTCATACATCTCAACACTCCTCTTTAATACTTTCCACTCTTCAATCAAATCTGAAATAAGAAACACAATAAGAACTTTTCAGTTTATTATATATGCGTGAATAAAATTAAGTATTTACGAACTAAATTTACCGGAATTATTTATTTCTTCATAAAAAGTTATTTGCTAACACGGCACATAACAAAGAAATGAAATTTGGTAAGGGACTAAATTAAAAAAAAAAAAAAAAATTGGCACCGTTGTTGCATTTAAGAATTTATAAAGAGTCAAATAAATAAAGGCTTAATGCTACACGAACTTAAAAAATATATATTTTAAAATTATACTCTCCACTAACAATATCGCTGCAAATAAACGGATCAACAAGGGTGAAAATAATGATAGAAGCAAAATAAATATAACTTTTTCCCAACACCTGAAATGTAATTTTAAGTAAGAAAATAGCAGTTACTTTAAAATGGCAAAGAAAGTAGGAGCTTTGATTTAATAGAAGTTATATATTATTACAGTTACACATCATTTTTTTTTGAAGAAAAAGAATTTCTATTCCTACTGTCCGATATCTTCTCAATCTTCTCTTGATAATTAACATAGAGAAAAAAAATCAACAATGCAAATGTACAAATGTGCAAAGACTATCATGAATGAAAGTAGCAATTCAAGGGGTTAAAACGATTCCATTAAAAAAAAATTCCTAAAAATTAGCATATTTCGCCATAATTGTGATTCATTCCGAATGTTAATACTACGGATATACATGCAGGCTTGTATATTTTCAAACAAATTCATTAACAGGGTAGAAAAAGACAGTTTTCAAAAAAAAGTCATGATTAACTAATGCTTTATTGATCAACATTACTTGTTAAAGTTTGTGATATGTAGCGACAGTCATTCATATTTCCAAACAATTTTATTGAGAAAAGCAAAAGAGCCATTTTAAAAATAGTTATTTACAACATCATTTCACAGTATCAGTCAGCATTTTGTTTTCCCCACAATTTTTAAAAATAATTATTGAATTTCGTTATTTTTCAGTCTGGTAGAGAGTGGGAATAAATCCCAGAAATCTAGTCCACTTCACTTAGAGCTGAAAGTTCAGTTTGATCAGCAAGGCATTCTGATGGATGCACTCAACGGCTTTTCGCCGCACTATTCGATAAAAATCTGAAATATTCATATGAACAGGCGTCGGAAAGAAAGTGTCATCTGGGAGATACAGGTTCAACAGAAATAAAGAATTCTAACCAGCCGTCCATCTGTTCAATGCATCTCCCCTAAACTGTTTAACAAAAAGAGTTTGTTTGAGCGGTATTTGCTAGTACAGAAGCTCTATATTAATTTTTGGTTACAGATAAAAAAAATAGCATTATAATCGCATGGCATATATTATATCATCTGCAAAACTGAATGGATTTCATATGCAGTCCATGGAAGAAAATAATGACAGAATTTATTTTATCACCAGATATTTCATTTTCCAGCTACTTTTAATTTAAATATATTATCCCTGTAGTAAAAAGCATCAGTATTTTCCTTTCTGTATTAGACAAATGACTGAATGATACTTTCAGATATCATTAGTCATAATACATTTTTAATTAATTGAAATTATATGAAGGTAAATTATCTGCTCATTTCATCAAAATCATGAAAATGGTTATTTCATCCTGTTGAGCGGGATTCAAACACTTCATTCTGATGCAGACAGTTCTTTACATGCAATTTTATCTCATTTCATCGGCCCATTCTATGTGCAGTCTCTTTGGGAGTGCATCTCATTTCCTTTACGGAGGGAAATTAAATAATCCTTCCGTAATGACTGATCATTCAAGGCGCCTCATCAATATATTATCAGGAAAAATATTCCAAGAATCCTTAACATAAATTTTCAAAATATAGTTAAATGTCACAATAATATATTCATTCAAGTTAGATCTAGTCATCAAGCTTGCAAAATATTCACTCTAACAGCCGCCATCTCGAATCAGTCGAAAATTTCGATTGAGTAATATCTATTTTTCTTCAAAAATTCAATTCAAATTTTCTGGATTGTTACAACAATCCAAAAACAAATCATTAATACATTTGTGTCATTTTTAAAGTTAATGGACCGAGGGTGGAAAAATAATCTCATGCCTAGGGAATAATGCGCAACAACTAAATTTGGAAAGATCATTTTGGAATTTTAAGAATGTTAAGAAATGAATTTTGTCCGATCATACTTTAAGACATTAGCATCAAGTACCACTGATCTATCCATTTCATTTAAAATTCTAATTGAAGATCTGCCGAATTCCGTAAATAAAATTCTTTGCTTTCTAATGCATTAACCAATAGAGAGATGGACTTTTAGTATTAGTAGAGATAACTGTACTATAGCCACTAAATATGAGGCTTCTTTCATCTAAAAGGTATTATGAGGAGAATAACAAGAATGTTTACAAAAACTAATTTTATAAAAAACACTTCAAAAATGTGTTGGGAAATTTTGCTAAGATGCTTATAAAATTAATACATTATTATTTCAACAACTTTTTTTTATTTGAAAAAACTAGCTTCAGTTAATTTCAAGATTATAAAAATAACTATATCATGTATATTCTCTCAGATTTAATTAGATCTATTTTTAAAAATTTGAGTAAGAGAGAAAGGAAAAAAAAAAAAAAAAAAAAACATATCTTTTAAACGCAAATAACTGATTTCTCAATTTCGATCTCTCAGGTTGCATAAAGGCAATTAATATACAAGCGAGAAATTAATAGTTACAGGCACAAAAGTCTATATTACGAGTTATTTCGCGAAATACAAAAATTCCTAATAAATTCATTTTGATTTTGTGTATTCTGAAAATGGTTTGTAGAAAGTGGATGTTAACTCTAAATTTCATCAACAGATGGCACTAGGAATAATTGGAACACCGACGAAATGTTTTTATGTTTTTAAAGATTTTTAAAGAAAACTTTCGAAACTTATGAACGCCAAAGTGTCACGCGTTTATCTGCAAACACAAAAGTTGACCTTCTTTCCTATCATGAGAGGAAAAAATATACTTTTTTTCCAACTACAGATAAAAAGACATTTTTCGTTCTAAACATTCACGAGGAAGAATTAAGCCTACTCAGGAAATGAAATTCAGTTACCAAACCTTTTACAAAGTCTTTCAAAGCTAAGTCAGCATAAAATTTAATCGAACTGTACAGAGAGATTAATTAAAGAGTACGATATTTTTAATTTTTATTTCACTCCAAATTTTAATTGATATCAACTTTTTTTAAACTTTTTTATTTTATTTTCGTATTGCATATTACTGCATTCTTTTGTCATAACGTTATTTCTTCGAATAATAATTATAATAATAATAAAAACTTGATTGAGGGCATCACTTAGAACATCATTTCTGAATGAAATTATGGAATATATAAAATATTTAAGATTACTTTATCAGCAACAGTTCTGAAATTCAGTGGGAACATAAACGCGTCCCGGGTAAGAAACATCTACTTCAGGCTTTCACTGAAAATTCATACTATACTTTATCTGTTAAGGCTGATAATACTGTACAACGAAAAAAAGAATCAACTGCCAATAAAATTTGAATGCCCTTAAGATATTTGAGTTTGCCGATTTTAAAGCTGACATTATTTTTACTGAACTGGCTCGATTTTTTTAAATAATGTATACTCTCAACATACAAATGATGATTACAACTCCATATCAATAATCCTGAGAATGAGAATGAAGAAAAAATCCGACATAATATCACATAATTTAGAATGTTACTGTCATGCACGTATGCACAAACATATCTTTTTTTTAAAAAAATATAGTAGTACAGCCAAGATAACTATTTAAAAAAATACGAAAACTAATAAATATATAACTAATGAGCCTAATTTAAATGATATGAATAATTAAGTTAAAATTTAAATAATACAAATAATAAATATGAACAATAATTTTTAAAATTTTTTATCAGTTCATATTTTCAAACAAATTAATTTAGCAAACAAAAAATTGTAATTTGGGAAATAATTGTTTACTACACTACTTTACAGTACTACTCGACATTTTCCCTGCATTTTTTAAATATTAGAGCACACACACACATACCGAAGTTTTAAGAGAGAAACATTCAATTTTCGTTTTTTCAGGTAGCAGTTGAAATTGTCTAAATTATCACATTTGGCGAGTTATGGTTTGATAAAACAATACAAATCGTTCATTCGTAAACTCATCAAGGATGCAAAATTTTCAGCACCTACGCTAATCTGAGTATTTTGCTTAGCCATGCCGCTTTTTAATTATTCAGGTTTTTTGTTTGAAAAACCACAAAGCGAGACCTATAAAAATTGATACAAAATATACTTAAAAGTTATAAAAAAATCGGGTACTAATACGAGCATAAAGGTGTATTTTTTTACATAATTACTGGGACAAATTTCCATAAGTCTGGGCCATTTCCCTGAAGCAAAAATGGCGCGAGGCTCTATTAGAATATTAAATTAATAAAAGAAAGAAATCAGGGCAGGTGGCGTGCACGCATATGAATTGTAAGTTATTGTTGAAGTCTTCAACATGAAATTTCCAAAGCATAAAAAAAAACAAGACATAGCAAATGTACCTTTTTCTAACTTAATGGAACCAAAGATATTTATGTTCCATTTTATTGGATTTAATGCACCTCCTCATGCAATTTCAGAAAATTCTTACTATTTTAATATATTATTGCCACTGATCAATTGTAATTTATATCTTTATTTTATTCAATAATATTGTTTTAAATAATAATCTTAAATTTACATTAGAATTTCTATAATTATTCTAATTTATAAATTTTTATATTATAAAATTCTTTCATGGCATTGATTTAATTTTATAAATCTGAGATTATTTCAGTGTTGATTATGCTGCTGTCATTTAATTAAAATGTTCACTTTATTTCAAAACCTATAGCCAAACCGACAAAAACAATGTCAGATACTGAATCAGTACTAAAAAATTGCTTCACAGAAATATTAATGGCAGTAGAACCATTAGTAGTGTTGTGCAGTACATTACTGACATTTTAAATTTTACATTCTTTTACATAATTGAAATTTTCAGACATATAATGGCGGTTTAAAATGAACTAGCCAATTTTTTGTAAAAAAAATGTCATAATGTTACTTACAATACAATTCTTTCAAATCAACATCTGAGAAGTTGTTTTCTTTTCCATCAATCGTAATATGTTCGCAGATAGTCTGTAAGCAGTGCAAGTGCGTCCCACATGTTGCCAACAGTTCAGCCTGTAAAGAAGAATAAACTAACTTCAAACAATCGCTGTCGCTTTTTAGAATTTATCGTATTAAATTCACATGAAAACCAGACTTCGTAACAAAGATTTCGCAAAATTTGATACACACTTCATAGCGTGTAGATTGTTGGTATGCAGGTAGACCATCGAATCGACTCACAGACAGAAATATTTTCTAACGTCAACAACATCTAAAATGTGGAGAATCATCGAACTCTCCCATTCCAATTTTCTCATGATTCATTACGATATTTTGTTAGCTTCGTAAACGAGCAAGTAAGCAAAAATAATACATCACATTTCATCCATTTGGTTGAAAGCGTTTTCAGTTATCTTTGTCACAGACAGACATAATGTCAAAAATGTGTTTTTCGAAATCAGGGAAGTGAAAAGCGAGGAGATTCGACAAAATCTCGAGTTCGAATTTTTGGGCTGTTACAATATTTTCTCTATTACTTCATATGTGAGAAAGCAAAAAGTCAGTGATAAGCCATCAGAGTGAAAGTCCAATTTCGAAATTTTTAACGAATTTTATGGAAGTCAGTCGAGAACATTCAGATGCATACAGCAGAGCGAATGAATGCAAGAAAGGTGAGAGAGGAAACAATGCATATTTTTATCATTAATATTCAGAGATAATCTTTAAGCTATAAATCCAATTTGCCATATATATTATGAACATTAAGAATACCTTATTATATCTTGCAGCGCGAAATTTCAAATTTTTCTTCAAGGGGTACAATATTATTCTAAAAATTGGAATCAATATCCGAGTTTCTTTTTTTTATGAAAATATTACAGTATTTATAACTAACTGATATACTCAACGTTGCTCGGCATTTTCATATTTTTCTCTAATGAAGTTTAATTAATTGTCAGAAATGCCTTCATTAAGACATTGCTTATTTGTGAGCAAAATTTTAAGTGTGTGCCGTAAACAAAAATGTAAAATTCTATCTGATGTTAATACTCGACGGAATCTCAATGCATTCGTAAACAAACTCTTTTAAAATAACTTATTTTCAATCAAAGATTATTTTATATAAAACTAGCCGCCTTCAACAGTCAACTGAAACCAGGAGTTTTCATTAAAAAAAAAAAAACTTGGTGAAATGGGTGCAGTGACTATAGTTGGAATAACTCCATCAAAGTTTCTATCCGTAGAGAATGCACAATGAAGGAGAGTTTTGAAATTTCACTCGAATAAGAAAACTGCTGGAGAGAAAGAGGCCGTTTATGACGTATCATAAAATCACAAGTATTCATATGAAATTTTTTTTTTCGAAGTAGTTGCAACTAGAAAATTCTATCAAGGTTTCTATCCATAGAGAATGTATAGTAGAGTGGAGATTTTGTGATTTGTCTTGAAAATGATAAGTGGCGGAGTACAAGCCATACATCTCGGTCTTTCATATAAGAAAAAAACTGGCGAAATAAAGCCATTAATTGGGGCTGATGAACTGGTTCTTTTATTTTTCTAATTATTTCAAGGACAAAAATCGTTCTATATTTTTAATTAAAATGTTAAAAGCTGTAGCACATGAGGATGTTAATTTCTCCAAAAAATTACGAACAGTCCATAATTTTTCTGAACTCTGACACTTATTTTCTCCCGTCAATTTTTAATAATTTAAAACTCCTGTACAAGAAACTTTGCTCGAAATTTTGTGATCAGTAGCTTGAACGTGTTTAAAACATGCCTTATAATACATAACCATTTTTAATAGTGAATTTCTATCTCCATCAACGTTTATATTAAGTATCAGAGTTCTGAATATAATTTTAAATAGCAGATACAAAAGTATTAAAATCAAGTTAATAGGAAAATCAAATAAACCAAATAAAAAAGCAAATAAAAAAAGAATCCGGCCTGAAGACTTTTTCAATGGTTACCCTCAGGCAGGGATTCAAGAAAAGGGATTTTTTCTGTGAGGGAATGCAGACAAAATGTCTAATAATAATTCCTCACGACCCGAAAATTCCCTGAAATTAGGCCTAAGAGATATACCATTTAAAAAGAAAGGACAATACAAAACGACAAATTAGAAGAAAATAACCACTAATAAGCAAAACTACAATAACAAAATAACAATAAACACTAAAAACACTTAAACCACTAAAGAAAAAACAAAAAGGAAAGAACATACCACCAGCAGCAAGGGAATTTTAAGTTATCGATTGTGATTCCCGCTTTTTAGAAACACAAAGCTAACGTATTAAAGGTAAATAATAATTGTAGTCTTTTTTAGTCCTTTTTTAATTTTAGTTTGAATAAGAAATAATTTTTAGTTGCGATTCCGAAACTAATTCGTTTCGTTTTCAAAATATTTCTTACTTTAGATTGGTTACTTTTTAAATAGCAGAATATCTCAAAACAGTTTGCAAACGAGCATTTTATAGTGTCAATAAAGTAATATAAATATTATATAAATATCTCTCCAATATTTTGGATTCTTCAGATTATAAAACTTGAACGCCGTCTAATTGTTTGTGTGCAAAGTACATAACCTTTAATTAATAAAAAATAAAATATTTAATTTACTACTATGAAACTTTCTCCGTACTTTCCTTATACGTCACAAGTATATTTGTAAAAAAACTATTTTTGAAAAATTATGTTCACTAATTAGGATTTCTATTGGAAACAAAAAGAATTGGTGTTTCAATCTTACTTATAAGGAATTTCTGTATCTTAGATCTATTGAATTTAATATCATAAATTAAAGTTCAGCTTCTTATGTGTACGATGACTTAAAAAAAAAAATTGTGCTTTATAATTTGATTTCAGGCTAGATTATAACGTTTCTGATGCCTTCAAATGCAATTTAAAAATTTATACTGAACTCTATATTCCAAAAGTATTTCCAAACATGCATACATTCTAAACTTATCATTAAAATATTCTAATATAAATGCAGCGGTGAAATCAATACCAATAAAAGACCACTTTACTTTAAGAGTGCAGATATAACTCTTCACAAAAAAGTATTATACGTGGTGATTTCAAAGTGAAAACACAGCCTGTCGTAAATTATTACGAGCGTGGTTATAAATAAGGGACAATTAAGCATTGTTTGGTCATTTGTGAATTGAATCATACCAGTCTCTCAATTCATAATTGAAAACATGGCCAGATGCCAGACCTTTTGCCCGGATCTATCAACGAATGTTCATTTGTTATGCAACCAGGAAGGTCACGCTTTCGTTGTGACACGTTCCTGAAAAACGATTGTTGTGCTCACGTTTCATCGACGTCTTTCGAACGTTAATACAGAGAGCTTATGCACGGAGTCGATTTCGTGGACAGAAGATCAGACCGAATTCCATCCTACGTCAGAGAGGATCGTGACTACGAAAACTCTTTGTAGACTGAAAACGCTGAAATTCTTGGTTGTTAATTTATCAATACCAATAATAGATTAGCATTTCAAAGGCAATATACGTTAATAAGAAAGAGGTGTATTAAAAGTTTTTTTCATTCTGATTATTACTGTATTCATAAATTCTATGCTGGTTAACTATCTTTGCAAGGGAAAGAAATCAAGAATTGTGCATATATTTCATAATGTATTAGATAAGTAACTACAAGAGGAAACAGAATAATAAAATATTTTTGTATTCTTTTTATTATTTGGGTTATAATTTATATTCAAATCTGACTACGCGTAGAGATAGACCTTAGAAATAAACGGCATTTTACTCCCGTAATCTAAAATTGATTAGATATTCTAGACGTGCGATTGTCAGTTATCAGAATCCCTTTGACTTTGGAACTCGACGGTAACAGATATTACACGTGAAAATCTTACCTAGATACCGGCAGAAACAATAAACAAATTATTAACTACATTTTTTTTTAATGTAGCGATGCGTACATCTGTTTACAAATGATAAAACAGAATAAGTTATTGATGGTTGTTGTAAAGGCGTGTTGATAAAATTCAGATTTTAGGAAAAGAAAAAAAAATGTCATTAACTTATCAATAATGCTTTTAACGCTATTTGATATCGACCCGTTTATACTGAAATTCGTTTACAAAATCTAAGACTCATATATATTCTTTTTTTTCAAAAATTTCAACGACTGTACATAAGATGTTTCTTTCGTTTGATGACAGGTATGTAATATTCTTCGCAGAGAATGAACATTAGCGAGAGAGAGTGAATAGCCATGAGCTATTACGATGAAGCTTTATGTGTTACGACCGACATGGGAATATCGAGTAAGCAATATATGATGAAGTATATCATGAAATGCCTTGAAAAGAATAAATCAGCCTCTTTTATTCTGAATCCTGAACTTTTTATAGTGGAAATAAAACATACATTCGTAAATAAAAGTGCAAAAAATTTGTTT
The DNA here is from genome assembly GCA_026543865.1 of Argiope aurantia. Taxonomy (NCBI): domain Eukaryota; kingdom Metazoa; phylum Arthropoda; class Arachnida; order Araneae; family Araneidae; genus Argiope; species Argiope aurantia. The sequence continues at coordinate 403,147 of JAPMOR010076787.1, forward strand.
TTAGATTAGTTTAAATCTTTTCCAGAACAATCAACAAAATCGACATGCATTGCATTTATTTTTAAAAACTAATGGAAAACAGGAAAATACACAGAGCACAATACTGAAAGGTCCATTTTTATTTCAATACTGAAATGGTTATTCGTTGAAAACAAAGTATTCTTTTTCACTAAGTAGGTGTCAAAATAAAATTTAGAACTACAATATTAAAAATATATATATATTTTTTTTATCTTACGTTATCAGCAAAAATATGCTACATTTCACACGAAATGTGTGAATTCGACTGATAATTATCTAATTTATAAATTAGATTCGATAGAAATCGATACTAAATACTTCAACTCAAATGCTCCATTATAATTTTAAGTTCAATATGCTCGCCCTTCACTTCTTCACCACCATGAGCTTAACGAGAATATTTATACACAGTTAATAACCTACCAACATCACCTTAGACTTAATACATTATCTTTTGAGCACAATCATTAGTTATTTTAAGCTTAGTTACATTAGGAATATATTAAATAAAAGCATTATAAAGAAAGAAAAAAAATATTAAACAGAAAATTCTTCGCGTTTATTGCAAGAATTTTTACGGCCAAGCTATTATATTACGCTATCATGAAAACCGTATACATGTCACATCGTGCATTTTTCAAGCTCAAAATAGCTCATTTCTAAAAATATTATTCTTTTAATTACTATCTAACAACATTGAAAGATTCTTTTAGACTTTATAATCAGAGATAAAAACAAGTGCACTTACGAGTCCATTAAAAGCTATGTAGTTGACATTAACGAAGAGAGTCGGAATGGAAGATTCTTGTTCTGTCAAACTTTTATCAGATGGCTCGTAAAATTCGATAATACTGAAATGTTGGTTCATCACTTTTTCGATCTGCTGAAAGTGCTCGGATAAACATACTTGCGAAGGAGGAGCGTGAATTTAACCATGACGTAACGCTGAGCATGTGGGCGATCAAAACAGGTTGTGTTTAGAGTTATGTTTCCGCGACTCGCTTTTTTTATTTGACGCTTGGCTTTCAAATCCCCCGTCAGACACTGCAGGTGAATTTTCGCAAGTCGTGGACTATAAAGTAGCATTTGCAGAAGGTTAGAGAGATCAATGTCAAAGTTGTATACATGACTTTCCGCTGAGCAGAAATCCAGCAAATGTTTATCTTTCAATGCTTTATCGGAAGTGGAATCAGCCGATGTTTAAGCTAATTCCATTTTCTTTACTTTTGTTCCACAACATAAAAATTTCAGAAAACTTTTTAAATTGCACCCAATTAATATTTCAATAATACGCTAGTTCCATAAAATTAATTAAGATGCTTGAAACCTAATTGTAATAATGTGGAATTTATTACGAATTAAGAGTAAATTAACAACTAAGGACTTAAATTTCCTCTTATCGTTCCTTCAAAATGGAGTGGTTTAACTTGACACCATTTAAACAATCTTACAAGCATATAAAAAGTAATGCTCGCTTCCATTTTACGAAATATGTATTATATAAATTAAAATACTTCTAATAGGTAAGAATTTGTATGCGGTGTAATAGGTAATATTGTAGCATAATTTTTTTAAAATTTTTCTATTGATCTAAGATTTTTTAATCTTTGTATGGAATAATTTGCTTAAACTGATAGTAAAATAGGAATATATTTTAAACATTAACATATTTGTGTTTAAATTATTTTTTTAAAGATTAATATTTTTAGAAATTTTTTTCTAATAATGAATAAATGCTATTATTGGCAATATATATTCATAAAATTTGTTTTATTTTTTCCCTTTATTTTTTTAATGAACTCACTAAAGCTGCATAAATACTTAAATAAAATCATTTTCTTAATTTCATGCATAAATTAAAAGCATATCATTAGTTAAGGGGTGACGACTCACTACATATTAGCATGCATCGTTTTTTCAATTTCTACAATACAGGATGTTTAATGATGCAATAAAATCAATTACAATCAGATTTCTAAATAATTCGCATTAAAAAATGAATTTTTCAGCTTTAGTGAATAAAATCAGTTTGCATCTATGAAAAGATAATTTGCATGATCAAGTACTTGAAAGGTGAGCTCCGATTAGCCAGGTTTTATGGGAAAGGAAGAGAGAGAAGATTAAAGTTTAAATCCTTTGGTTAAAAAAAAAAATACCAATCGCTTGAGTCAACATAAGTGTGAGAATTAAATGGGTCACAGGAGAAGGGAAGGAACAATAGCAACAAGTGGCACTACCGTTAGTTCTCATTTCCTGTCGTACAACCACCATATGAAAATAATTAGGCTTCTTCCCGCGTTCACAGCTTGATGGCAGATGGGATATCTAATATTTATTCAGTCTTCCGTTGGGAATGGATAGGGTCCGTACAAACATTTAAAAGCTGAAGAATGTTTTCCTTAAGTCTACGTGAAAGTGATGTACTAAAACATTTGTATGAGATAATAACAAAGACTTCGTTAAAGTACAGAAGGTATCATTTAATTTTAAGCATTATTTCAAAAATATATTTTTAAAGTACCATAATTGTGTGAAAAAATTTCTTCACTTTTGATTTCAAGCGATTTGCCGTCTAGGATTTTAGTAGGATAGAACTATCAATATTTTCGGATAATTCAGGTCGGAAATGAGAATGCAAGGTTTTTCACTTTCAATAATAATGATAAAAAAAATGCTATGCAGATTAATGGATCAAAATGATACTAATGTAGTTACTTTTTTAATACTAATTTCAAATTAACCGAGTTAAAGAAAATTTTATTTCTTTCTGAGAGAAATGAATTAATATGAAATGATAACGAATGGAAAGATAAATACGAAAACACTGGTTATTCAATAAATTCCTCAAAAAAAAGCACATCTCACATATTTTTCTTACTTTTAATTTTAAACAAGATATTGCAGCATAAAATAAATCACGAAGGTATTTTCATTTAAATGATAAATAGCATTTAACAATGGTCTATAAAGTAATCGTGTTAATTTAATGATTACATGAACTGAAATTAATACGTTAAGTGAAGTTTAATACTTTTTTTTTCCCCTGTTAGAAAAAAAATTCCCGAGGCAAAACTCCAGAATGCTTCAATTATGATGGTTAAGTATCTACATTATAAATTCAATTTCGCTCATTAACTATTTAAATTATGTATATATCTCAATATTACAGCTAAATAATATTTTTAAAGATAGTTTATAGAATTTGACATATAGATTCTTTAAAGAATATATAAAACAGCGAAAATCACTGAAAACTTTTTAAAAAAGACAACTTTGTTTTTTAAATACTTTATAGCCTACTTCCTTAACATTAACATAACAAATAACAGCAAGATAAAATCATTGTGTAATTTATCACTTCTCTTCCTCGTTTTAACAAATGTGACAATTGATTCGAAAAATTGGAGGAAGACATAGGACATTAAACGAATAACATTTTAATAAAGGAAGGAACATTTTTATAACACAACATTTAGCCATTAACAAATAACTTTTTTTAAAGGCTAAAGGAAGTTATTTATTAATTCTTCTCAGTAGATTTTGTTTTAGAAACACAATCTGTGAAGCTTAGAAACGTCACAAGAGCTATTTCATACCTTCTACTGCTTTAAAAGTAAAATGGGCCCTTTATTTTATTTATTTTTTTTTCTTTCAAAATTGGGGATAGTTTATATCAATTTTATATTTTAATTAAAAAAACACCAATACCACTTTATAACTTGATTATTTTACTTACTTTTATTATAGCTCCTATAAAAATGCAGATATTTAATTTCCATCCTCACAACCATATCAAACTGATGCTCTTTAAAATCCAGCACACCGTCTACCGCTCGAATTGTTTCGAATCAGAGCACTGTTACGTTAGAGAAACAACAGACTGCCAGAAGACCTCACTCACCCATGTTGTGTTTATGTATAATATAACTCCTTTGAATAAAAAGATTCTTCTTCCTCCAAGTTTCATCAGGACCTTTTATTTATAGCTCAACTGGCGAAATCAAAGAGCAGGGATACACACGCAGCCAAGAAAAAGAATTACGAAACGGTTATGTGACGCATTATGTATTCGCAATTTAAGTTTTGCATGAACACTATTAGAATGGCTCGGAAAATTATGATCACCGTGTATATGTTACGTGACTCAGAAAACTAAAAAACTAAAATTCTAAAGGCAGCATCATTCCTTAAAAATTCATTCATCATTCTGATAAATCAGTACAGATATGCTCCCTTGTTTGTGCCGCCATCTAGAGGAATATTTTAAAACTTATGTATAGGAATGATTTCCTATATTCTTTTATGCCTTCCTATTCGTGCAAAGGGGAGAAATGAGAAAAATTTTATGTATTTTATATATCATTAAATTAGACCATTCATATTAATTAAAAAATATTTGTTAAAGCAAGAAAAAAAGTAATTATTGTGTGAGAGAAAAATTTCATAAAATAAAGAATTATGATATAATTAACCTAACTTAGAACGGCCTTTCAACAATCAACGAAATTTAAAAAAAAAATTTAAAAAATCAGAAAATAAAATTTTACACACGTTTAAAGAATTTATGAACATTTTGCAGCTTTTTTAAATATACAGTTGAAAAATAAATCGATTAAAATATTCTTATTAATTACAGATTTCAAAAATACCAGTAGAAAAGTAATTTAATAACTAGCTTTAGTTGCAATAGTTTATAAATGCTTTCTAGAAATTCAATAAGCATGATAACTATCTTCAATAGAGGTTTTTATTTATTTATTTTAGAATGATTTGTGATTTGAAATCTGGCTTAGATAATAAATTGAGTAATATATTACATTTAATAGATTATATTTAAGAACATTTTAATCTAAGGTAAGTCCATATTTAAAATGTTGAACGTATTAAAAGTAGTTATTCATTATTTATTCTTTAAAAAATAAACAATTATATACCGAAAACAATCACTTTAGATAAGAAGGCATAATCAGTTGAGATGAATTAAATATTGAAAATCACGGATGTCAAAAAGAAAATTTAATAAATCGCATCACTTCAACATAAGCTAAATAGCATTAGAAACGATTATGTCAATAAAATGCATCAGATATGTGACATGGATTTATGTTTCAAATACTATTTCTAAATAGGGAAAATGAAGTGAATCCAAGGTCCACGTGCAATCAAATAATTTTTCTATGCTGCTAAAATAAATTAACATAATTTTATATTTTTACCTATTTTGGAAATTAATTTTTTTCACAAAAAAGTACAGTTTGGAAAAAACTAAATTCAGCAGATGCTACACTTTCTTTGAGAGGTCGTTCACAATAAGTTGTAAAAGAAATTTTCTACCTTCTTTTTAAATATATTTTGTTATTTTCATTTAATAAAGAGTATATTATACAATTTGTTCACAACCTACAAATTATCTTTTTGAGATGCGCTATATATATACTTTTTCATGGGACAATTTAGTTATTCATCCAAATCCATAACGCGTTTAAGAGTGGCTTAGCATTATAGTTTAAAAGGTTCTTTGAATAACTATACAACCTTGAATTCTTTAAGCAAAGGTATCACCAGATCTGAAAATAAAGTTAGAAGCATCTTTACATAATAGAATGTTTTGCCTAAAAATTGAGCTCCTCTAAATAAATGTTTTAAAGCCTGTTTAAATAATTAAAGCCTCTAAATAAATGTTTTAAAGCCTATTCAGTTTAAGAGCCTGAAAGAAATTTGCTAATATTACGGGAATATATATACAGAAACTATTACAAAGAGAAGCCAAAATTAGGAATATTTAAAATTAATAGAATGAAATATTACCACCAGTATCATTTTAACAAAAGTGGACACTGTATTCTAATTATTCTTATAAAATGGGGATTCTTTTATCAACAAAAGCACACAGAAACAACTAAACGCTGTTATCTCGTGAGAAAATTGGCACTCTCTGTTATGACACAGAAACCACTAAATCCTACATGATAAAAAGAAAGTGTTATTGTTGCAGAAAATAAAATGCCTTACAAAGAAACAATAACTTATTTCACGTCATTAACAAAGAATGGGTATCAAAAAATTGTTTTTTAAGTTTCTAATACATCATCATTTAATTAATTAAAAATTTCTAAAATGGAATCCCTTGAATTGCTAATATGAACACTATATTTCAGCTAAAGAGTAAAAGGTGGGAATCGAGTATTCTTATTAATTCAAATCTCTGAAGTTTTTATGAATCCATTTGTTCACTGAATCTTTCTTCCTCTTCAATTTTGACATTGAATGCTGCTTATAAAAATATTAGAGAAGTTCATTTATTAAATTAGCATTTCTGTAATGAGACGGTAAATGATTTATGCACACACTCATGCACTACTGAAACCTCAGTCAAATACATTATTTTTTTAATATGATATAAAAACATTTTTTTTTTCCTTTTTCTTACACGAAATACCTGAAGAGAAAATATCGTAATCATTAAAAAATCGAAACTCGAGATTTCGACTTATCTTCAGGTTTCAGATCTCCCCAAAACGGAAAAATATATTTCCGGCATTACGTCTCTCTGTCTGCGGACTCGATAACTCGAAAACTTTTTGAGCCAGATGAAGGAAATGTGGCATACGGACTTTACACCATGTAAATTTCTCTCAAATTTTGATCAAGATCTATTCGAAAGGAGTCTGTCTATTGATCTGTCGGTGAACATAACTACAAAATGTGAAAAGCAACAAAAATAAAATGGATTTCACAATTTTAGAATTTAATGTGTAGATTCTTGTCAAATGTTGCAGTAAATTTGTTAAAAGGTGGAAACGTTTGTTGGTTTTTCACTTTCTTATGCATATAAACGCTGTGACGGAAATAAAGGAAATGTTTGTTTGAATTGAATGAAATGTATTAAATTGGTTTAGAATGAAATCTGCTGACTATAAATGTAGTGCTATGTCAAATTTTGATTTGAATCTGTTGGGGAAAAAAAAAAACGACTTTAAAAATATAGATCCGATTTTCTAGTACTCTTATTAGCTCGTACTAGTAATTTAAAGTTATAGAATAAGTTATCGCTTAAACCATAAAATAAAACGATAATTGTTATTATTTATGTTTAACATTCCCATGTGATGCTAAAGGCGAAAGTGTTATAGTCCATCAACGTCAATGAATATTGAATTTCTATCCTTTATTTCGTTTTTATATCGTTTCTAATTGAAACCATTAATAAAAAATTTGTACAGGCAATATCAAATTTTATGAAATAACAGCACTCATTAATGTTTATAAAAATTTTAAGATGATATAGCGACGGAACTGCCTTCAAAATCAGTAACATTTGAATTCATTTTTCTATATTTCAATGAATTTGTTACTATGTAAGAAATATAAAGACATCATCTATAAACATAGACTGAAAATTCTAATAATATATAAATGTATCAGTTAAGGGCAAGAGAACTTTTTCCCCCCAGATTTTCACTTTTACTGAATCTTTTGAGGCCTTTATAGTTTGATATACAAAATAATAATAATAATTCAAGAATCTTTTCTGTATTCGATAAATATATTGAGATAAAAAATGATGTCAATTTCTCAAATCAAAAGAGAAATTCAGTCAAAATAAAATTTTAAAATGGTTACTTCTTCCCAAACATCAAATATGTGGGATTTTTTTTTCATCAGAAAATATTTCAGGGCGATATTATTTTATATTTAATGTAAAAAAGTGTTTAAGGAATAAGGAATAAGTGTTTAAGTAATATTTCACTCACGTTTTCGGCAGATGAAAAGAAATCTCCCGATTGTCTTCTTTTAAGAGTAACGCGGGCAAATTGCAGCGCTTTTCCCGCTTCCTCGATTATGTGATGCAAGTCTTCCAAGTCGGAATCGGAATCGTTACTGTGCGAATGGTTCTAAGAAATAAAATATATAATATATGAGTGAAAAATTAAAATAAAAATCACAATTTTAACGAATGTTAGCAATTGTTATATTTATTATTCTTTCTTATTTCATTGCTTTACTTTTCTAAACATGCTAAAAATCCTTGCTTTTGAGACAAAAAAAATCTTTCTATGTAAGAAATAATTAATTAATCGCACTCAAACAATTCAAATTAATACTTCCAATTTACTCCACTTAATAATTTATTGGAGATAACAATGGAATTCAAGAGGTGTTCAAAGGATCGCGGTATGTCTACTAGATGCATGCCTTTTTTTATGAAATAAATCGATTCGCCTATTATTTACTTGTAAAAATAGTTTTTAATCTTCATCAGTTCGATAATATAATTATGGTTTACAAATGAAATCTTAAATGTAAATAACGATTTTCAGAACTAAGCATTTTATTCTTCAAAATATTATAAATAATGATATAGTAATATTTTAGAAAAACAATTATCATTCAAGCAAAACAATTTAATGTTCCTCAAAATGTCAGTGAAAAATCTGAAATCCTCCCAAAAGAGCAAGGAAGCAGATTAGTGTGCAGAGATCATGATACAATGGCACTTATTTCAGTTGTGTAAAATAAGGCAGTGAAATGCAAATTTCATTGGAAAAGCCATTACTTTGGAAATTTTCTTAGATGGGGATTTGGAAGCGTCAAGCTTCGTTTCATCGCCGATGTCGAGGAAACGCAGCGGCTGCCCAATGGCCGAACCGTAATCATCTCCAAATTCAGTCAATTTTCGAACAGCATCTTCATCCACCGTCGCATCGGAGTAGGCCTCGCTAAGATAAGGCATATCCTACAAATAAGACGTTTTTTATTAGTAACAATATCGTAATTATTGAAAAAAATTAATTAAGCTTCAATTGTTGATAACTTCTGAAGTAAATAAAAAATCAATAGAAATTTGATAAGAAGCGTAAATTAGGAGTTTAGAAAATAAAACTGTAACAATAATTTCCAGAAAAGATTGATTACCATTCATTTTCATCGATTAAATAAAATCTTTCTACTCATATACGAGAAGAAATTGTATCGCAGCATAATTATTGCAAAATATCATCTTTCTATTTAAATAAATTAATGAAATAGGATAACGATTTGATTTGAAAAATACTTAAGATACATTTTTTATATTCGAGATATTCAAATAAAAAATAAAATACAAAACTCACGGGAATTTTATGAACATTTTTGCTTATATCTATAAGAAACGGGAGGTGAGAGGCCATTACTTTTGGTAATAACTGTAAACCAAAAGTAATGGCCTTCCCGAAATTCTCTAGCATACGTTCTAGTAAATGTATTTAAGTATTATTAACCGCATGCCAATGGCGAATAATAGTTAAGAAAGAGCCTATTATTGTGCTACCTTCGACTATTAATCGTTAGGATGTGGTTAATACACAAGTATCAAAAAATAGAAAACGCATTTCCTCCACCAGACTAAAACCAAAATTTGACACAGAACTACAATTGAAGATCTGCTACTGAATATCGTACTAAATTTCATATTTTAAGTCATCACATTAGCATGCTTTGATAAGTATAGATGGTCAAGCTTTTGGCACTTGTATTTCAAAATTTGATATAAGATCTATACCTTATATATGAACACTGCGAGCCAAATCTCATTTACTTAAGTTGTTTTGAATTATAGCGATTGCACTTTATAATTCAAAAAAGACCAAGAGACAGCCGATCCCTTGACGGATTGGATGTTCATTCTACACATATCTACCTTTAAATGTTACTCCTGTGTAATAAATTTTATCCATCTTGCTCACTCAGTTTTGAAATAATTGCTTAGCGTAAATTTGAACAGTCGGACAGACATATTTCAAAGAAAAAAATCATATTTAAAATTGGAATCTACCAATTTGATGTGAAATCTATCACCAAATTTCATTTGACTAGTTCGAATATCATATTCATAAAAGGAATTGTGTTTTCAGGACTCAGAGAGATCTGAACGTGGAGATTTGATGATTGTGATACTTTCTCTATACATACTTCATATATGTTAAATTAAAATGGGCAAATGGGGTAGCAAACGGGCTATGAATTTTATACTAAATACGTTTGAATAATTATTACATTTAAATTCTTTTAAAGTCCACTTTAAAGGGTATTTAGAAATAACGCAAACTTAACGATTGGAACAAACAATCTTGAGTAAAGTTATACAACAAAGGCACGTATTGTATATCAACATAAATGTCAATAGCTCTTTCATCCTCTTGAAATGGATCTTTGCAAGCAATCATAAATCAAAATATGGATGATTTAGAAAGATAAAACACGAGTTGAAGCCTTTAGAGCAATAAAATGGTTTTGTTTTGACAAGAAGAAATTTATTCTGCTTTTTCGTTTATATAGCTACAGTTCAGAAAACAGTTTACCTGATATCCGTCCCAAACTTGATCCGATACAGTACTCTGCTCTTCTAGGTGTGTCAAAACAACATCACTTTCGGCAGGTGAGAGCAAAGACGCTCCATTATGGCAACTTTTAATATTATCCTTGAGGGCCAGTTCTAGTTCATCCTTCAAGTTTTTAGGATCCAGATCCTCCCTGGACACTTTGTGCCCCTGTACAAGAAACCCCAAAACGTAATCAACAAAACATGAAAAAGTATGCAGTTACGTCACTTTAATTTGAATCGAAATATATAAATATTTGATAAAAGCTATTTTTTAAATACACTATTATTAAAATATAAAAAAGTAGGACCCTTTTTATTCTGATTATTATAAATATTTAGAAGTAATGAAATCAATTTTTCTCAGATTCCAAG
>JAPMOR010076787.1:414302-484369 GCA_026543865.1 Argiope aurantia
TTTTTAGTACTTCTAAAATATATCATTATTTAAAAAGTATTCAAGTTGAAACAGTTCAGATTTTAATTCGGTTACTCAAATAAATGATACTTACATTCACTTTCAATAATTTATTTTACTTATTTTTTTTATATACTGGAAATTTTTAGAGTACTCGAAAAAGAAAAAAAAGTACTTAATTTAAAGGAACATAATATTTTTTAATAATAAAAGTATTTGTTAAAAATAATGATTAATAATCATATAAAATAATGCTGTCATATAAAATAACTACAGTATTTATTTTCTAATTAAAAACAAAAGTAATATTTCTTGACAATTTATTCCCTTTTCACACGAAATTTATTTTAATTCAGTAAAGATTTTTAAAAAGTGAAGTATAATATCAATTTGTAAAAATTTCTTTTCATGATTATTCACTAAAATCTATTTTATTTTTAAATTATTTATATTTTGTTACAATTCCTGGATTACATAAGACTTTCTTTTGGTGGAATAGCATTTTAATAGCATGTAAATAAGATTAATGTTTATTTACACACAAGCATTTCATGCTGGTTTCACTAAAAAAAAATCATGTATTTATTTTGTAAAAAACATGGATAATATACATAACTGAAACAAATAATATAAGATAAAAAAATTTTGCTTATATAATTATTACGGAAAAAGGCGATGTCTCCCGATTATTATGAAATTAAAATAGATAGACAAAAGATATTCGAAAAAAAGCTGTTTCCTATATATAGTACTATTTGAAATATACTGCGAAAAAAATTTTAATTTTAAAATGATTCGTTTGTAGTTATAAAAAGTATGAAAAGTATGCGAAAAATATTTTAATTAGAGAAGCGTTTTTCAGAATCTAAGCTTTAAAAAAGAAAGCTTTGTTAAAGAAATGATCGTATGATAAAATAATGTGTACTAAAAATATAAATCACAAACATCAAATATTTGAAAGTTTCCTTTAAATTCATTCTATTCTTATGACAAAATCATTGCTTTAGTAGATAACAGGTAAGTGCACAAGAAATAATTAATCTTTGTATAACAGTGTCAACATACAGCAATTAAACAATATTAATTCTTTAGTTATTTAATTTTTTGCTGAAAAAAACAATTTCATGTTTTAAAAGGTACGGAGAAAACAAAGCAAAATCTATAAGCTTATTATATACAAAGTCAAAGCAAATACCGTTTTAGAGGATATTTTTTTTCTTTTTCATTATATCATTCAAAGCGATGAACAAATATATATATATATATATATATATATATATGAAAACAAATTCGCCTCTTGATGTGCTGATATAGAAAACTTTTCTCTGGCCGAAAGTAATTAACAGGCCCATTTGCAATTATTTTCTAAACATTTATTAAATCCTGAAACTTCTAAAGGCAATAAACTATAAAAATATTACCTTAATATCACATCCTCCATTCAATTTACTTCTTGGCAGAGCTGGAAATGCGTGGTTTTGGGATAAAATTGCGTTTCTTTTGTTCGAAATAAATCAAAATAATACTTGCTTTTAATTAAAATAAGTCTGCAAACTGGATTTCATCTTCAACCAAAACCTAATCTAGCTCTAAAAACTTTCAATAACCAATATAGCCCATGTAAGTCTGTTGGACATCATGGAAGTTCCAATAACTGTCGAAGAAAACTTCAATACATTTAAAATTAACCCGTGAATACAAGAAAATAAAAATCAAGGAAATTCAAAGTAACAAGGAGGAAAAATCCTCAAACATGATGCAAAATAACAAACGACTAAAACCATCCCTTTTATTTCGAATGAGGAAACTGTTTAACCTTTGTGTTTGAGCAGACCTAGCGACTGCTATTGTCTCGTGTGAATTTTAATGTCAACGAACAAACTTAAGGATGCGATGTTAGGAAGATTGTCAAGGAAAATTAAAAGGAATGTACGTAAGGAATGAATTTATTTGACGTCCAAAATGAATTAATAATGTTTTAAACTCTGAAAATGAAATGCTAAGAAATTATAGAGTAGCTATAAACACAGGGAAATTTTAGAATTTATTTGAAATGATTAATGGAAAATTTTGAATAAGTTCGAAGATTTCCTTAAGAAACTTTTATTATTCATTAAAAGCATTCATTAAAGCAACCCCATCTGGTAGTTTACTGGAGAAAAACAAACATTCCCTGATCTTAATTATAAAAAAAAATGGAACACAATATATACATTTACAGTTGAATCAACAATCTTTTTCTGTACGAATATCTTTTCAAAAGTTTAGAAAAATGCTATGGTTTTACTCACCGCAGCAGAGGATCCATCACTTTCAGAAAAAATATTTTCAGAGCCTTCAAAGAAATCGGACCTTTGAGACACATTTCTTCTTCTGCTGCTGCATCGACTGGTCAAGGTTCTGGATCTGACACGGCTCTTGTCACTACCGGTCAACACTGTTCGAGACGACCTACAGAAAATGAATTTTGAATGGTCACAGAGGAACTTGCAGTTGAATTCCTTTCATCCATCTGGGGCAAGTAAGAAGCGTTGCGCATGCACTGCACAGAATGAATGATAAATCAACTTCCTCCTTATTATTTATTTGATCCATTAGCTAGACTGTCAAAACTGCTGCAATATATACTGAACTATGGATAATAATGGATTTCGATTTTCGGTTTCAATGCCCTACTCCTCTCACTATTTCTTTCTCGGTTAAAAATCGAAGCAACGAAGCTTTCTGACTAGGCACTTGCCCAGGTTGCTGAGCTAAAAAGAAATCCGCAAGCAGGTAGATTAAAATGCTATTAAGCTAGTTGCCAAATGAATCATTTTGTAAAAAATATAAGTGGATGAATTATAAAATATTTGAATAATATTTAAATTTTGTAAAGCATCATTGAACATGTTCTCATCTTTTCCATTACGTACCCTTTGTTATTGCAGTATTGTAGTATATGTAGCATTTGCTTATATAATAATGTGTAGAGATGTGGATGCCAGAATCATGAGTCATAGTAAATAAATAAAAACATATGCATTTTCACAAAGGAATTAAAAATCAACCTAAAATAAATTGTTAATATGCTAATTCAGTTTAAAATGTGATGTAAGGAGAAATTTCACCACAATTACGAAAGGGGCCTCATTATACGAATTGTTTAGAGATCACGGAAAACATCTAAATTTGTTAATGGATCGAGGTCCTACAAATATATAGAAGAATGAAAATATAAATGGCAGGGGTTCCAGAGGAACTCAGTTCAAGTGTTACTGGAATAAATTAATTTCCAATCCACAAATACTTAAGTGTCTTTCATTCCCCTGAAAAATTCCCCTCGTATAGATTACCTCATGTATGGGAGTTGAAATTTTTGAAAAGTTTTGATAACCACTTAGAAAAAAAAATAAAGAATTTCTCAAAGGTTCTTTGTAGCAGTGACTAATGACACAATCTAAAGAATGACATAAGACATGCCAGTTCATTGAGCAGCTGAAATAGAGTCGTTGCTTGACGATTCGACATTTCATTTTATCCAACTCGGCGCAGCCTTTAATAAAAGAGTTTTAATTGTATCAGTACAACAAAGTATCAGACGAGATACGTTTCATTATCATTGAATGCCACAGATTTTGACATGCTATGTCTCAGAAACTCAAATAAAAAATTAAATGATTGCAAAACAACTTGTAACTGCGACCCTAAAAATATTCTTTCAAGTTCTGATACATTTTACTGACAGATAAATGACCCTTTTACAACAATGAAACAATGAATTATTTTATATTCTCAAAAAGCATAACTCACCAGTAATGTGAATTATCAATAGTTTTAAAGTGAAAATAATGAAATGCTAAAAATAAAGGAACATAGTCACAAATGAATACAAGACATAACCTTCCGGTGTCTTTCGATCTTAAAATAAAACTGGTAATTATTGTTATTTTTAAAATGAGCTAAATGAAAATTTTTACTTAATTATTGAAGGAATGTGAAGAACTTTAATTCTGGTCATTCACTGGCTTTTAATTAAATCTCTAAATGTATTAATAGATTTCAAGTCTCAAGAATGAACGAGATCGAAACCCTTGTTCTCTCCTGGCAAGATAAGGAACACAAAGAAAAGTACATTTTACTTTCTTGAATTAATGATCCTTACAAGTAAAAATCTCATCCACTTAAGGAAAAATAAATAAATAAATCGACTTTGGAAAATATCAAGGTTATACAAAAAAGCAAATAATATGCGCATTATAGAAAAAAATTTGTTACTTGTTTTTAATTATATTTACACTCAAAATATATCAAGAAATTGTACTATTTTTAATATAATAAGCACATTTTTTTAAATATTACTTTATAAGTACTAACATGACTTCCAACATTTCAGGTAAAACTTGTACTGAAAAATAAAATATGTATTTCTACATATGGTCATTTAAGTTTATAAATGACAGAAACTATCGTGTAAGAAACAGAATTTTATGTAGTCACTTTTTTTTTGTTTTGTGTATATTTAGCTAGTCATTATCATACGAATATCCACTTCAAATGTAACGGGGTGCATTATTTTGTCTATACCTGGATAATATACGTACGTTACAAAAAGCACACCTATTCTGTTTCATATTTTACAGCAAAATTTAGAAAAACAAAATAGGGCTGCTATCGATTGAGAGAAATGCTGATAGAATGAGAGATTGAAATATACCAACAATTTAAATCTATTTGTTTCGACGCTCTAACATACATTAAAAATGTACTCAATATTTTTTAGCAATGGACATTGGATTAGGATATTTCTTTTCAACGATGGCATTTCTTATTAATAAAAATTTTAATAATAAAAATGAAATTCATTTAGAACAATTTGTGCTATTATACGGAAACATTTCAAAAAAAATGAAATCATTTGAGTATTATTCTTATAAACATGAAAAATAATTATAATAATTATTAATTGTTAATGAAATTAATAAATGCTGCATTTATAAAACGGATCTACTATAAATAGGTACATCAAATTTTATATATTTAGGAGTTTCTTCGATGAGATTTTTAGATATTGATTCAGTGGCTTCAAGAGCAGTATTTTTGAGTAAAGTTATAGATAGATTTGGTTTATATATATATTATAGTTTAGATTTTAAAATAAAACTAATTAATAGATTAAAAATATTTTCTATGATGCACTTCAATGAAAGCTGAGCATAAAACTAGTATAATTAATTCATTAAAGTTTAATAGATAGTAATAAATAGAGAAAAAAATTGTGACCATTTTTAGTCATTTTTCATTTAAATTATTGGGAAACAGCTTAATGAGTACTGTTAAGGCTTTAGAATTCCTTAAATACATTTGCAAGTAAAATATTGTTCACAAAACATGCAAAAAAATTTGATAATGCTTCAGTTATACTAATTATATACTATCATAAATCTCAATATATCTATATCTCGATTTAGGATGTCATTGTATGAAATAGGCCTAGCTATCCTTTATTAAAAAGAAGAATACACTATTTAATAAATTCTGCAAATCCTTTAATAATCTTAAATGAAAATACACTTCATCGTTATTTTATTTCTTACCTGGTATCAAATAAAACCCAATTTCTAGTTAGAGAAATTAGCAAATTGATTACGATGAATTCTAAAATTTACCTACCTATTGGAGCTGGAAGACTTTCGTCTGCTGCGACGTTTCTTCTTTTTTTCGAAGTCCGATGAACTCGATTGATTGTGCGATACGAAGCTAGTGAAACTATCATCATTCTGGCTGCACCGTCTGCAAGTTTTACTATCGGAATGCGACATTATAGATGCTTTGGTATCATCTGTGGAACTGTCGGAACGATGACGGAGGACATTGGGAAGACTGGATGATAGGCGGTGTTTGAAATCAAAAGCGAAGTTACCGAGGTGTTCTTTGTGCTGTTCATTGGTGCGAATGCTGGAACACAAGAAATTTAACAAGTAAATTTAAAAGCATCAAATGACCCTTTAAAGGAATAAAAGCGTGTTAAAAATATTAAAGGTACAAATATAATCTGGTTAATTTACATGAAAATTCATATCCCGAAAATAAATTCATGATTTATTTTAAAGAGAAACAGTTCGCTACATTCAAACTAAACCCAAAAGTATCAACTACAGAATGGAATTTAAAAAATAATCATTGAAAAGCTAGGCAAAATATATTTTAATATTTTCTTGAAATGTCGACTTTCTGAAAATGGATCATTGTTCTTATAAAATCAGGCAAACCCAATTTGTGGTGTCCGATCAAAAGCAATTATGTGATCACATATATAGTACACCTGCTATAAATATGCCCTTATAAAATAATCGCTTTTCTACATCATATTAAGATATCTCCAGATGTAAATTCAAATAATTTTAATAGTATACAAATCTATATGAAGAGAAAATAAGAATTGTAGATTTATCTTTTCAAAACTCCATTGAAAATAAATTTTTCAATATCGTTAATGAGCAGTGTCTTTGCTTATTTTTATCATGTATATTCCATGTGTTCATATAATTATGACTTTTTTATTCCAACATTAAGCCATGCAATAATTGATCTTAAGATTATCATAAATTTGAAAAATACTGGCATTATAAAGCATTTAATACATACTCTCAGGAAAAATGTCTAAGATTTTTTTTTTTAATTAAAGGACGTGACAATTAAAGAAAGGTTGCTAAGATCTCTCAAGCATCAAAATCATGACACCGAATAGTTCAAAAACTGAGCGTTCTTTCGAAACACTTGAATACCTACAAAAGTAAGCAACTTTGCAGTTTCTCAAACAAAGTGTTATCGGCGATAAGGCTACCAAGAAAATGAAAAGAGCGTAAAATACTAAAGCTGTTTTGTAAGGTAGTCGGAGCATTGCATAGAGGCGGCCGTTTTTCACGATTGAGCAACAAAAGACAATTTAAATTTCAATGCGATTTCTAACCATGCATGATTTAAAGTACTTTCGAAACAGATAGTTTTATTAATTAAGTCAATTTGAAAAATTAGTAATTAATTTCATTTTAAATAGATAAAATGACAACGTGATAATGTATATCGAATATATATTATATATATACATATAAATTACATTCTTTTCTTTTTTTAACCATTGTATATGTACTAACCATTGCAACAGGCAAAATTTCATCAAATAAGTTTCCAAAATGTATGAAAACACTTTGACTTTTGTAGATAGGGATAGTAAAAAGCTTAGAAAAATTAAAATTTTATACGTCCCTTATAGTCCAAAAGTGTCAAATAGAAAAACATTCTTCTTACATCCAACTATGGTCCCATCGGGGGGGGGGGATCTCGTAGTTGAGGATGAAAAGCTTCTGGCATGGTGGTTGGTTCTTGCGACCCTTGTGGGTCCACGAAAAGGTGGGGGTCTGGCTACTCTCATCGACGACAAAACGTACTTCCTTAGGAAAGGGTTGTACCGGGGTCGGTGACGGCCCTTAGGACTCATCTGCAGTTTCCGCCAGTGTTGCAGTTGCGGCGATCCGGTCATTCGAGTTTTTCCGATTGCCTTCCGGATAGTCGGAGTAGTCCATTTGTGACTGACTACTCGTTGTTTTTTGAACTCGTTGGTAAAGATCTACACAACGTGTGCTGACAAAATTAATTCAGCCCTTAGTTGAACATAACGCCAATCAAAACGAGCTGAATGTATCAGTTACCATTCAGCATATTGCTGTACAAAATGGAACTAACCAAAGAGGTTCCAAAGTAATATAGAAAACTGTCATTTATGATGAGCGTCTTGTACGAAGAATGGATTTTTACTACTCCAAATTTGATAATTTCGAAAATTAAATGTTTCTTTTCTCATTAAACTGTCAAATGTCCATATTGCATTTCTCAGTACATTTCACCTACGGTAGGGTCCAATTGTAACACTAGAAGACGATCGTGTAATTGTATACTGCATGGATGCCAATTATAATGTTGAAACATTCTCTACAATGTTGGTTTTGGAATGCTGTTCTGAACTGACTATTCTTAAATTTGCATGCGGACAACTTGAAAAATAAGGCAGAATGTCAACTTCTGCCATGACACGTATTCTCCTCATTCTCTCCAGGTATATAAGGATCCTGTAATTTTTAATCGCTAAACATTCTTTCTCGAAAGATGCCGGGTTTTCGAAAAACGATGTTTGTGTTTTACAAGAAGATCGGCATTACGGTCACATACAACATAAAACGACAGTATAGCTAAATGTTACTAAAACATGTCAATCTTTTAGAAAGTGCTTAATTGAAATTAAAGATTTTTCTTTTTTTTGTTCGACATTCTATTATTTCTCTGAGATATCTTAAATGCTCGGTTTCTCAGGTTCCTTTTACCTTCTTTATAAAATCAAAATTGCAACTGTCGATCAATAAAAGGGTACGACATTATTTGTGATTAACAAACTTCTTTGAAATCCTGATGATTGGAGTAGATGATTTATTCAGTGGTATGACAATACTACTGAAAAAATATTTACATATTACAATTTTTCTATGCTGAACAAACAAATTTGCATTTCTTAAATGTTTTCATTTAAATTTGTGATTAGCCCCCTAAATTTAAAATAAATCTATTTCTGCAAATTTTGTAGGTATGTTATGAAATTATGTGTGTGTATAAATAAGATCAAGAGAAACATTTTAGTAATTGACACATTATGGGGGTCATATAAAATTTAATTTTTTAAAAACTTTTTGCAATTAACGTTTACAGAAGACAAAGCGTTTTTCTACAATGCTTACCATATTTAAAGAAACTTTTTTTATGAACGTATGTGTCTAAATTCAATATTTAAGAAAATAAAAGCATGTTCCACTGTTTCAGGACACCTTGTATATATTATATAATTTCTTTTTTAGTAACAACATGATTATATATTTAAATACTATTTAGGAATAAAATTTTCAAAATTATTTTCATCAGTTTTGAATTAAGTGTTCTTGCAAGGACAAGAAACTCAGACGCCATATTTAATTTATAAAAAAGATATTAGAAGTATTTAAATTAATCCAGTAGTACTTTTGATCCAATTTCAATATGATTACATTGTAGATAATTTTTATCACTGTTTTCAGCAATTCATTTATTAAGAAATTATCATACTGGAAATTAAAAAATTTTATTTTTACAATTTTGTCAATGTACAGGACATTTGTTTTTATATGAAGCATTTAATAAAATGAATATATATTTCAGAATCTCAACTAATATTTATTATAAATTATATAAATTATGTTTTTTTTTTTAATTTGTAAAAATACTTCACAAGAATCTTTTACAGAAGATAGCAGCGCTCAATGAATACAAATTCTGAAAACAATAGTGAAAGCTCTCAAGATATATTTTCCTCTTGAATTCTTCGACTGGAAAAATTGACCGTTGACCGAAGAGAAAACACGCAAATCAAAAGAAGAAAGTGACCGTTTGGGTCGTTGACTCCCCGTTCGATATTATTGATCCAATGTAAATACAATGTAAATGCAACAGTTTTCTTCATTCATGTAGGTACATTAGCACAAAATTGTGTCCTGGAGATTTTTCCCACAATTGCATTTACTATTTCCAGGAAAACTAATTAATCTTTACAATGAAATAGCAATTGGAAGGTAAAATTTGACTTAATTCGGCCAGAATTAATCAAAAATAGTACAAAATTCATGAGAAAGAGACGAAAAAGCATAACGAGCGAAAGCTATTTTTAATCTGATTTTAATCTTAATTATTTATAAAATAACTTAACAGTTATTTTATAAATAATTTCTGATATATGATTAGCTGATATATGATTTCTGATATCTGATATATGATTTATAAATAATTTCTGAATTACGAATAGCATATTTGTACTATAATTATTTTTAATTTGTCTTTTAAAGTCAAATTAAAGTTAAAAGAGTCGTAGAATATTTTTTATAAAATATCAGAAGAAATGTTTAAGAATTTGGCTTTTTTCAGCCTGATATCTTTCTTAATGAACACTTAAAATATTTTTTAAGTCTGTTAACTTGCTACATTTCATTTTCAAACAAAAAATGTTTTGTTTAATTTTTTTTTAAATTTTGCATGTAGAATGAAATTGAAACTTTTTATAGTTTGTATTGAAAAATAATTTGCTCTAGTTATTTGGTATCACGAAATATATAGAAAAGTGTAAAAAGAAAAAAAAAACATTTTAAAAGGATGCAGTAACACAATCGAAAAACAACTTAATTTTTGGATTTAGAATTAATTATAACATACTATTTTACCCTGATATAGAGCTACATTTGAGAATATAGTTTGCTGTGTTACTATAAATCAGTTTCAATAAACAGAATATCAAATTATTTATGACTTATTAATTAAATTTGGAAAATTGTTCCAAAAATATTTGTTCGTAATGTTTTAAGAAAGCAGACATATTTTAAAATGTAGATAGTTGGAAATGGGTCTCCATTGGTTAATCAGTCAGGTTGTCATTTCCTTAAAAATATTTCGAAAATACCTTCTAACTTACAGAAATTGCAAGATTTAAGTAACAACAATTTTTTCTAAATTTAAATTTAAATTTTTCCATATCTTTCCTGGTGTTTAAAGTCGTTAAACGGATGCGCACTTATAAAAGAGAAGTGGAGATATTTTGAGCAAATAAATAAAAGAATTTCTTTAAGAAATAGATAATGGTCTAAAATAGAGCTCGTTAACTTACTTCGTAGAGGAATGCTCAGTGCTTGGAATCGCCCAATTGCGTATTCTCAAGTCTCCTTCAGAGGATGCCTTCATAACGAACCATCTCAAATCGGCACAGCTATGATTCGAGAAGGGTCCATCACAGCAACGCAAGGACCCTGTATTGTGCTGCCTTCGGCGCAGGCTTGATGGTGTTGAAGACAAAGGGGGCGGTAACAGCTCTCCAGAACCAATTTCTGAGCGACGGGGACTTTTGAGTCCTCGGATGACAGTTTCAATGGATCCTTCAGCGCTGCAGGAATCCAGCCTTTCTTTGAAATGAAGCATATCGTCGTCAAAAAATGACGAGGAAGAAGACATTGCATTTCCTTCATCTGCACTAGAGGATGTGTATTCGCAACTGGCGTCGCAAGATGACAAATCCTCGTCCAACCTGCCTGGCACTGCATTTTGGGTAGATTCTTCGCTCGACGAATATCCATTGCTACCTCGAAACAAACAGCGCCTCACGCGTGCTTTGGGAGGAGTATCTAAAGTCCTGGAACATCGTTTTAACCAAGAACGCACTCGCATTCCACCACCACCTTCCCATGTACTAATTAAATCGTTGGTCTCACTGTCTCTTTTCCGTTTGAGATTCGGTGACACAAACTTTCTCTTTTCTTGTCCATCTTGTGATTGCACTGGAGTAGAACTGAGGCACTGTGTTTTCTGATATGAGTTCCGAGGATGAGCCTCTACAGGACTTAAAGTGAGAGGAACTTTGCATGTCTTCTGTTCCGAATCTGTGCTAGGAGACTTATTATCTGGAAGAGATTTTTCCTTTAGCATGACGATATTTTCATTGAAATCATTAGCGAATTCGTACAGATTACCATTTTCAATGTCCGAAACATTCTTCGAATCCAAAGAAAATTTATTAGGCATATTGCCATTGTTGTTTTCGATGCCATCTACCTCATCGTTTTCACTATCCACTAATATCATTTTGTAAAATAATTGAGATGAAGTGGTGAATGATCTTCTAAAAAATAATACATATTTAAAATTAACTTTTGCAAAAAATATATTCAACATAAAGAAAAACAAAAAATCGCAGCGCAGGTTGCAAATGAAAAAGCATTTTTATTTGTAATTGAAAATGAGAAAAAAAAAATAATTAAATAGAAGAGCATATCTTAGGACAGATCATTTTGTTTCTCTCTTAACATAAAATGATTTAACTAATTTTTTTTTTAAATCAAGCAAACTTACTTTTTGTGAAAATTATTTTGAGAATCATCGCTTTCGATGCCACTTAAACTGTACTGCAAATCATCCACGGCAGTGAAGTCATTACTATCCTCCTTTCCT
The DNA here is from genome assembly GCA_026543865.1 of Argiope aurantia. Taxonomy (NCBI): domain Eukaryota; kingdom Metazoa; phylum Arthropoda; class Arachnida; order Araneae; family Araneidae; genus Argiope; species Argiope aurantia. The sequence continues at coordinate 426,351 of JAPMOR010076787.1, forward strand.
CCGTCACTGGAACAAAAATCAACACAACCCTCCAGCACAGTTTCAAGAAAATCAGATTCATCGTCAGGAAGGCACGGGTCAAAATTATCACAGTCGTTTGTGAAAAGGACCTTCTCACACTCTGCCTCTCGCGAGTCTCCCGCAGCCAAAAGATCAGCTGCACCAATCCCTGAGTCATTGAAAGACGTGGCCCCCGAGGAAGATCCGAGGGACGAGGCAAGAGAAGAGGGTTGCTTCGATTCAGCGCTGTGCAGCTCCTCCTTCAAGCTGATGCTTTTAGATGAGGCCTTCTTGTCGGTGTAGTTGTAGACGCGTATGTTGAAGTACCGATCGCCACCCACACTGATGCCGTCGTCGCTGGACAGGTGCGTGGAACTTTCACTCGAATACCCGACGTCTTGGATGATTTCGAAATTGGTGAAATCGTCGCCATATTCAGCCTGGAAAGGAAAACCAAGTTAAATGGCAGTTTGGCAATTAATAAAAGAGTCCATTTTTCTAATTTTTCATTTATGGAATAATTAGTCAAATATTTTGCTAACTATTTAATATTCCTATACAATCTTTATTATTATAATTTAAAATAAACTTTTAATTATATTTAAGTATTTAAACAGATAATAAAGACTTCATTAAAATTTACTTTGATTTGATTGAAATTATAAAGTTAATTTTTTTTAAATTAATAAAATACTAACAATCAATTACAGTATATTAATAAAATATCCTTAATGTAACACAAACAAAAATTTATTCAATTGGACCTACTATCCAAAAAAATTCTGAATATGTGTCTTGAAGTGGGACAGAAAATGTGTACCGTATTAATCCTTTCCAGAATATTTTGATCTTTACCTTTAAAGCAGCAATCCCAGTAGTGCCAACCATAATGCATTTATCATTGACGGGGACAAGATCGTTGCAGAGAACCCCGATGTCTTTCGTCAGAAGTCCACTCTTGATGATGTCGATGGGCTTCTTATTCCGATCCATATTTGCTGTCGATGCAACAGCGGTCCAACGGTCCAGTGTCAATCGGCGATGCTTATTCAACGGGCCTTCATCTAGCTCGATATCTGAGGCTTCTCGATGGTTCTATGAAGAAAGATAAGAAAATAAAGCTATCACAAAAACAAAAATGTATTGTAATCATGTTCTTTTTTTTTTGTTGTTGTTTCGTTTCGTTCTATTTTCATTTAGAATAAACAAGCAGAAAATATGAATTTGGTGAATAAAGCAAAGAATAATTATCTGCTTTTAAAGAAGAAAGAAGGAAGTCCATCGAAACTAATTCAAAATACTATCAAAATTCCTTGCAAATTCTAAAACACTGGACGTAATATGTTATTTTATTCACTTATTGAAACACTGAGCCAGACACATTTCTTTAATGCATCATTTAACAGAAAAGTTTAATTAAGTAGACGAATTGATTACTCTGCTTAATTCTTGGATGACTTAACTTCTTTTCGTATTTCAAAACAAGTTTTGTGTAAAAAATAAAAAGCACTACAATTTGAAATTCTTAAAATAAGCACAGTCTATAACCCTCTCGATAAGATTACTGAGCTATAATTAGTTTAAGTAAAAAAATATCAAAGCTGAAGAACAATATGAAAATCATGTAACAAAATAAGGGGATAAATTTTTCGAACAATTAAATAATCTTTTAATAAGAAAGACTAAATGAATCGACGTTATTTAGGACAATTTCAGTTATTTTTTCTTTTCCAAATTTAAAATGTCACAGATGAATAGGAGCATTCTTCGTATTCTTCTTCGCAAATAGTCCAAGGCTACCCTTTTGATTACATCAAAAATTCTTCTCATTGCTTTAAATATATATAATTTGAACACCTAACAAAACATAAAATAATCAAAACCAAATTTCTTTCTCTTCCAATTTTGAATAAAATGCTAAATGAATTCGTATGAAACCACTCGATAACCAAAATGATGTTTCGGTAAAATGTCAAAAGAATTGCAAAGAAACATGTACAGACCACAGTGAAAATACATCGTAATTCTCTGAAATCAAAATTACATAATAAAATAATAACAGGAGGATCCCCCCCCCCAAAAAAAAATAGGAAAAAGAACTGCTTCATTTTTTTGTCTTTTGTACTTGTTTTTAGGAATTAGATGTCATCAGAAGAGCGAGAGAAGAAAATGGTATTATCAAAAAAAGGGAAAACCTAGAATATGAGTCGCAGTAATAGATATTAATGACAAGCCTTCATTTTCATACTTATTTTTAATAGTTTCCACCACATTAGTTCGAAATTGTGGTATGGAAAATAATTGTAAAGATATAAATTAGGATCTTAATAATTTAAAAAGTTTAATGCTTAATGAAAATTTTTTAATTAGATTTGTTTCACTTTATTGATATTTAAAGATGTTTCATTCATTTCAAAATTCTTTTGAGATTTTCTGTAATTCAAAAAATTATTCGTAATTTGATTACGTGCCTGTGAGGGTCCTTGAAAATTGAAATTCTCTATTGAAAAATCGCCACCTTTATAATCCTTATTGTTAATACTTATGTAAGTTGCCACTCACAATGTTTAGTTAAATTTTGTATAATTCTTCTAAAATCATGAATATAGGAAAATTAAAACTGGGAATTTAAAAAATTGCTTGCGTCAATCTTTGGAAAATTGCTTCCGCAACCAATTTTTGGAAGAAAAAAAATTTTTTTTTAAAGCTCTTAAATTTTTTTAAAGCGTTTTTAAATAAAATGAGACATTCTCATTTTAATTAAAAATAAAATCACAGACGACAAAAATAGTTTATACACTCGGACATTTTATATGAAATGACTTTTTATAATGAAAATAATTAATTTAAAAAAGGTTTCTTGATTGATTGGTTGGGTTAAGCAAAGTGCTAATAAATTTTTTATTTTTTCGCAAATGATTTATACTTAAAATTTTGTTAGCAAATATTGAAGCAACAGCAAGGTTTTAATTAATTTTAGTGATATATAAATAAACTATTAATTATCTTTTTGTAAAAAAAACATGAAAATTTTCTTCTGAGCAACACATGTAGTTATCAGCATTCATCATCTAGTTAAAAATTAAAAGTAAAAAAAGGCATAAATAGAAACACTAAATAAGGGGTAAATAAGTTCAATAATATGAATTTTGAAAAATATAAGATTCAACTTATTTAATTATTTGGAGAGAAACATAAGAAATCTTACATTCAAAACGATAAGGAAAATAATGGGTGCGATGGAAATGCCTAAATACATTTTTCTGATATTTCCTCTTTATTTATTTTTTAGTTCTGTCAAGATAAAATAAATTATTGAGAAAGGAAATGGCGTCAATGTTTAATTTGAAAAATTGGCTAAATCCTGTTTTTCCCTTCCATCTACATAAATGCATGCTTTGAAAACAATTATAGACATGACGTTCGTTTCGATGATTTGGGAAACAATTGATTTTCCGATGAAACCAGCTATGTAAACTAAACTGCGATATTTCATTTTACGTTACTTGAACAGCGAAAATATTAAATTGAAATTAGTTAGTAGCGGAATGAGGCATTTTATAAACACATTACAAGGCTGCTCCTATTTTAAATGTCACACTTTAATAAATTCTTGATATGTTAATTATTTGATTAAAATATTTTGTGCAAATATATTATTTTATTTATTTATATTTTTATAATGTAAAGCATAGAAAAAAGGACAAAAATCGTAAAAAAAAATTATTATTATTAATTAATGATTTTCCTACTTATAAACAAAAGAATTTAATTATTATGATAGATTAAAAGGAAATAATACATTTCCAACAAGTATAACATCAAAAGTAATCATTTTATTAGTCTTGTCAAATGAATAGAACGTAAACAATGAAAGGAATAATAACTATTTCAATATATTATATTCAGTAATTAATTAATAATAAATTTAGTAATTATTGTACTTTATTCAATAATTCAATATAAACACATACCGTAATCCTAATATTTTATAATTCAAAAAATGTGTAATTTTTTTCATAAATTTCATTTAGTTGACAAACAAGGCTAGAAGCATTTTTAAATCCATCTGCTTGCGCTGTTCTAAGCAACTATCTTTTCAACAACCATTATTTTCCTTATCGTTTTGAATGTAAGATTTCTTATGTTTCTCTCCAAATAATTAAAACTACTAGACAATATGGAAACTTGTGCAATATACATGATATTCGAGAAAGGTAAAACATTTTTTTAATTATGTAAGAGAAATGTCAATTCATCTGACTTTAAATTACTAAATATTTTTGATATTTCATTCAGATATCACAAATGAACCTTCATCTAAAATAAAACAAATCTATTATTAGTGTTCATTAAAGCTTCTATTTTACTTTAATAAGAGAAAATTATACGTCATAGAACATACAAATTTTTATTTCGTTTCCCAAAAAAGTCGTGAAAGAACATCTAAAATCAGTATTCTTTGGAGACTTGTTTCGAAAATCAAATGGATGAGCCTCAAGGTCACTCGAACTCATCATAATTAACGCATGTTAAATGTCGAACAAGTGCACGAATATTTTTTTCCCAACAAAACACAACTCAGAGAAACCAAAATAGTTAAAAATATTCTGTTATTTTCAATAGAATTTTCTTTATATCAGAATCCAAAATGTTTTATTGAATGAGACAGAAAATATTTCATTTATCAGATTTAACTCATTTCTATCATTCTTAAGAAATAATCAATTGAATCAATTGAAGTAAAAAAAATACATTTAAAAATTAATTTTTTATATATTAATTTTTAAATTGTTTTCATATATATTATTTTAATATTCACAAAATATTTATTTTTTTAAAAAGGCTTTAATCAATTAAGTAAATTAATCGCTTCTAATAATTTATTAAATACTGACCTTGCAAGCAAAAGTTTCGCAATATTAATTTTCCTGCGTTATTTATCTAACCAATGAACTATTTTTATTATTTGATTCTAATCAAAAATGCGAACATGTTGCATTTTTCATAAATTTCTTCGCCTAAAACACTTATTTATAAAAGACATAACAAATATAACATAAAAATTGTTAGAATCTATTTATCGAATTTAAGTATTAGTTTATGAAGAGAGAGTGCCCACGCAAATCATTTTCTTTTGATAGAGTCATTTAATGATATAAATGTCACTCTTACTCTTCATTGGGATCAATTTTTCACTCATATGTGTAATGATTTCATTCTACCATTTCTAAATTCATTAACAAGCATGTGATGGACTTCGTATTATTTATGTTAAAATTCGTATTATTTAAAAAAAAAGTTCAAAAACGCATTTAAGTAAAAAACGTTTTTTGTGAGAACTTCCGAAATAACTTAAGAAAGCAAACAAATTAAAGCTGAGCGACTGCTATTCAGTCATTTCAATGAGGCGAAAAGAAATCATAGCTGAAATTCACTAGCTTGTGTGCACTCACAAATCGTCCCGAGATCACTCACCCGACAGTTTTCTCTGTATATTTTTCGCCGACAATTTCCCATGGCAAGGGAAACAGAAGCAGTAACTCTCCGTTATTAAGAAAGGTAGTGTAGCGTTGCAGCCAGAAAAAGAGAGAAAGAGAAACAGACTTCGAAATTGCGGCGCTGAAGCAGAAAATTGGCAGAAAGATTCATTCATTCTCGAGTTTCAGCATTCGGGAAAACGAAAAACACTGAGTAACTTATGGGTCTAGGAACCCCAAATGATGGATGAAATACACCTTATTTTATCTAGGCAGTGACAGCTGATATATGAGTTATCAACCAAGTAAATCTGTGTCGAAGCTTACGGATGAAAATGGAAATGTTAATTTAAGGATAAAAATGGAAATGCCGTTTTTAAGGAAAATCAATCAGACAGATTAGTATTTCAAAACATTTACCAGAAGATGCAAAATGAGCCTTCCATTCGAATATATTTTAAAAGTTACATTTTTTTTTTTCAAAAATTTCCTTACAAAGTTGATAAATGAATTTAAATCAATAAATTAAAATCAAAATAATTTAACATTCACAAAATTTATTAAAATTTAGTTTTGAAAGTTTGATATTTCACAAAGCACTATAAAAAAATTGCAATTGAAACCAAACGCCCTTAAAAGTGTTCTACTTCTTGAATATTTCGTCAAACGATTGACTGAGTTTTGCGCCAACTAATGCCCCATCGCCTAAAATAGTTTATAATTATGCAAATAAATAATAATTATTATTATTTATGAGTGCTCACAGTACATATCTGGAGAGAAGTAACTTTCCCCAGAGAAAATATTTTTTTAAATTATATGAATGATTTTTGAATAAAAGTGTAAGAAAGATTTTAATAATTAAGAGGTTCTTAAAAGTATTTTTTTTTAAATTCATGTTATAGTCTTACTTTTTATAAGTAAAAAATTTGAAAAATGAGTGAAACAATTACTAATGGCATGCAACATTTTTCTGAAGGAATACACGATTATCTAACAAATTTTATATTTGTTCATCTGACCTGGATATAAAACTTTTAGGGCCAAAATGTTTTAAGCAAAATGAACGATTATCGAATCAGTCTACGTATATTGTTAAAAACAATTTTATGCAGGAAATTTGTATATTATTGTAATGTATGCATAATTATTATTTATAAATTATGTAAGATAATTCAATGTAAAATAATTCAATTTTTAACTGGAAGTCTTTTTGGTTAAAGCCACTTTAAGCAATTACTACCACGAATTCAAAGGTAAGAAGATATAACATAAATAAGCATGTTCTTGGTATTCAGAAGGTCAGTAACCTATCTGATTGTTGAAAGACTACATCGCTGATCAGAGAACAATAAAAAAATACCTTTTCTAATTACATGTGTGCGAGGGTATCTATCGGTAATACTTCTTTAATAAGAAACAAATACCGTATAAACAACATGTTTAATTATTTATTAAAAATTATATTAGAAAGTAAATTGTTAATTTTTATTTTATTTCAGTCTTTTTCTAAATGATATATAACTTTTGAAATGAAAAATTAAACGACTAAATATTTTTTCTAATTTCTTAACGCACATAAGATTAATAGAATCTTGGAAATTTGTGACAGATATTTTAAAGCTGTGTCCAATATATATATATATGTAATAAATTTTTTAATCTAATTTAAATGCTCATTAATTCACTAATATTTTATTTTAAATTAGCCTATATTAATATTCATTTCAAATGTTCTCTTATTTCATGATTCAATTCCCACTTTTTATTTAATTATTTTTAACGCGAGCTCTAGAAAACCGATGACTTTCGCGTTTCCCACATACAGAGAAAAAAATAAACATTCCTTAATGTTTATAACATTCTTTTAAAGATACCTACGATTCCCTTTCCTAAATTGACACATGGTAAAGAAATACCTATCAGAATCTCACAGTAAAATCATTGAAAGGACAAATTTCCATCTCATTTGCTTTTATGCCGCGAAGAAGACTGGCATATAAACCGAAGTTAAAATTCAAAAGTTACATCTTTTCGGTACGCACTGTTAATATATACATACATATATGCACTATTCTTCTTTGTAACCTCTATACAAATAAAAAATTATAAAATTTTTAAGTTAAAATTGTAGCTACTTTAAGTTTATTTCAGTTTGTAAAAACCTTGATATAGTTTTTCAGCAGAAATACAAATAAAAACTAAGTTCATACAAAACAAAACGTTTTTTAAAATTCAAATATTTGACTGGTCTTCCAGAAGATGGCTATTTAAAGTGCATGAAAATTATTGGCGCTTATTTGATACTTGATCCGATTATGAATCATTTTATACACAATGCTGAATTAAATGATGCCCTTTAGAACAGAGAGAAATGCAGACTGCGTCCATGAAAAATGGACAAACAACGACATTAAATTAAAATGGCAAAGGGCACGATCCATGCAAGCAAGTATTACGGAATCTCTTCTGCGTTTAGGGAGCCATTGTTATGGACTCGGCCGAGTTTTCTCTTGGGAATCAATTGATAGTTACTCATTTTGAAATGTCTCGAATGCAGGATACACCAAAATCGCAATGTCAAATGGTTTCGATAGAATATCGAGCAGATTGCATTCGAAATATTTATAGGATGATTGTATTGTTTAAAACAAAGCAATAAATTTGTTCATCCAGAGTCATGAATTTATGGAACAATATATTCAAGAGCGAGTATGTAAAAACAAAGACTCAATTTTTATTCATGATATTTTTAGTAGAGTCGAGTTATTTTAAATAGATACACTAAAGTTAGTAAAAGCTCATTTTATGACGCCATTCAAGCACTAAACTTACATATATAAAATAAAAATATTATTAGAACTTGAATTATTACAATAGTAAGAATACTAATACAAAGCAAAATTGTAATCAGTATATAATGCATTAAATAAATTGCATCAGTTAGATTTACGACAGCAATATAATTCCTTAGTTTCGAAAAATAAAAATTTAAAAAAAAAAAGAATAAAGTAAAAAATGAAAAAGATATGCCTTTCTCCGAAGCTAACTGATTTAGGATAAGAGTAGGATGAGATTTTTTAAGATGTTTAACATCATTTAATTTCTGCCATCGAAATGACTTGATCAGTCAGAATGAAGCGACTTAATATAGACAGATACCATTGATTATCAAATCTTACGTACTTTTTCCCTCTCAAAACCTTTTTGCAAAAATCAAAAAAATAATGCATATTTATTCGTAAATTCGGTTCAGCACTAGAATTTAAATTTAAATGTTAGGCAACTTAGTTATAGAAAAATTCTGTAGTGAGCGTAGATATCATAACTCTTAGGAGAAAAACAATGAAAAGATACTTTTTTTTTTTGCTGGATCAGTTTGAAACCTTTTTGAGATAGTTTTCTGTAAAAATTGTACAAAAAAAAAAGTAGATTGTCTCAGCAAACAAACAAAAATTTCCAACAAAATAAATCCAGGTGAAGTTTACTTTTCTGCACATCACTTGTTTTACTTCTTTTTCAGATATTTAAGCATTTTATCGCACAATGAAATTTGCATTACACTTTTGTCAGAAATACAAAACATTTTATTTATGAGTTAACTGAACAAGCAAAATGACACACTTCCACTAGGAACTTAATATGAGAAAACAGTTTCATTTATACCATTATTTTTATTGCAGAAATAAATCGAGACGTAATATTAAAAATGAATAAAAATAATATTTATTAGAAAATAATGGAGATTTTTATGACGATCATTTAAATCATTAGATCTCTCAAGTCTTTCAGCGGAACAAAAGACAAATCTGAAGGCAGTTAGTTGAATAATTTAAGAATGGTATTTGTCTTAATGTCATAAAAATAAAGCAGTTTGAAAATAGAGTAGAGGAACTTGAAAACATGTTCAAGATAGGAAAGTACAAAAAGAATTCAATGTTAAAGCATAAAAAAAATTCGATGCAAATGGCAAAGAAGGGATCAGACGCTTTCTATTAATAAGTTCTCAAAAGATTTCAAATATCCTCGTGAAAGAAATTTATTAATTTTTTAATGATTTTTTTATTTATTACTAGCCGCCTTTGGCGACCAGCCGGTTCGCCGGTATTACCGCTCACTACAATATTCAATTCAATATTCTAAGTAACTGGTCTCTTAATAGATTCTCAAAGAAAATCTTTTTTATCTTCAAATTTTGATAGTCATACCAAACTTATACTGTTGCTTAGATCGTTTTGTTCAATTTACTATATATATTTTGCTAATTTGTTGTCATTTCTGGTGAAACTTCAACTTTAATTTAAAGTGTAAATGATGAAATTGCAATTAATATAAAGATATTTTTTAATAAAACTAAGCGTTTTATTTTATTTATCATCTTTATTGTTATTTATTTATTATTATTATTATTGAATATGAGTATTGCAAACAGAATCGTTCGGTATTTAAGTCTTAAGTGAATTACAAAATATTTTTCATAATTTATGTAATATCTCAAAGAATAATTCAACAAAAATTTCTCAGATTCAGCATAAAATTCAGTTTTTAGTTTTGCTTTCAAAATTTAGAAAAACTCAACATTTTCATAATCTTAGGACAATTAATCTTGAGAAACCTGCGCGCTGATTGGCGTATTTTCTTTGAAGCGATCGATGGAAAATCTAAAATTATGCTTTTTTTTTATTGAATAGTGATATTCAAATTTTCATAAATCAGTCAGGTTAAGTGATTGATTTATTTGATTGGAAATTAACTCTTTTTATTTAAAATATTAGTGCTTCAAGAACATTTTGTTAATCGTGATTTCCACAACAGAAGCTTTATGTAAAATCCAAAATTCGTTATTTATTAGAGCATTTATTGAATCAAGTTACATAAAATATAATCATTTCCCCTTTAGACCATTTTAGCAGATATGTGTCTTACTAAAGGCTTACAAATTATCTGTGTGGCCCTGACTTGAATGGATATCCTGTTCATATTAAACAAAACTTGCCTTAAAATAAAACTGATTTATTGGATTAATAATATAGAGAATGTAAAAGATCATAAAATAATTTTTCTTGAATTCATTTTTTAGAAAAAAATAATATTTCTTATTTGTTTCATTTCCTACAGACGATTTCATTTCCAAAAAGATTTAATTTATTTTTAATTGGAGCTTTAATCAATGTGATGGCAACACTTAGAAAAAAGCTATTTTTTTCCCATGAATGCGAAACGTGCTCGTGCAGCTTAAATTTTATTTTTATTTTGTACGAAAAAAATTGTTTAAAAATATAGTTAAAATATTTATTTAAAAATTCATTAAAAATAGAACTTTAATTTTAAGGTTAAAAAATTGTATCATTTAAAAGATAAATTTTTGATCTTTATCTTCATGTAAAAATCTTTTTTGTGCGGTAATATTTTCGGAAGTTATAGCAGAAACAAGCCAAAATTTCACTTAATTTTTAAATAAATAAAATACTAATTAAAAATTCGAAAAAATTTCCCCCAGGTGCATATTTCCGACTTCCAAGGTATACACGTGCCAAATTTGGTAGCTGTAAGTTGAACGGTCTGGCCTGTATAGCGCAAACACACACACACACACACACACACATTGAGCTTTATTATAAGTATAGATTTAACAAGTTGCAACTTGTACAGTGAATATCATTTCTTAGATATTTACATGAAACCAACAACCCACTTCACACAATTAAAGAATGCAACCCAATAATTTAATAAACGAAAAATAATTAAGAAGTAAACTAATTTACTTTAAGTTGAAAAAATATTAAAACTTCTTAACAAAAATGAATTTTTTTTCTGGCGATAATTTTACAGCCACCATAGCAGCTGATTTTATATAGATATATAATGAGCATTACCAAGAAAAGAAATCTACTAAGTTGAGAAAAAAAGCAAATCCTCTACTGACAAACAAAGGAAGACATGAAAGTGTTGGCATCCGGATCTTTTACAATAGAATCACCTTTTGTTTGTATATATTGCGCTTTAAAAAGAAAGTTGGTTTAGTGCATTTTATCATTTCTTAAGTTTTCATTTTCATCACTCCGTTTCTCGTCGGTTTATCAAAATAACGACTGAGATAAAAAGAAAGGTGTGTCAAAACACTTTTGTCGCCTGTAGCTTTTTAAATAAAGTGAACCTGCAATTCTCGAGTCAGTTTGTGGGAATATAATCTGATACGGATGACATCATTGCCTAAAATAACTCAACACCATCACTGAAATGATGGAGTCGCAGAAATACAGATACATTTAAAATGAATGAACTAGAATTTCATTTCATTGTATATTTCTCTTTTTATGCTAAATAAAAGGGCAGAGAATTTATGAAACGAAAATTTGACAAATAAAGAAAAGGAAATGAGAGAAAAAGGAAAGGAATAAATATCAAATCTATAATTAAAATGACACATTTAGCACAAATATTCATTTTCAATTTTAAAAATATTTGCATTTTTTAAAAAAAATATTATATTTTGTTGAATATTTGTATGGTAAATAAAAGTTTTTAATTATTTTAAATAGCGTAACTATATAAAAACATAAACAACATAAACAAATGGGGAATGATCATTAAGGTTTTTTGAAAATTGCTATTTTCATAATAAAACAAAATCATTACCTGTCTACATGGATAAAAGATTAAAAAATCTGAGAAATAATTATCTGTATTCCACGTACTTCAACCTGTGAAATGCTCAATAATACTTGTAAGAGTCAGCATTTCAAATACAACGACGGAGTCTGCCTCAGCTCCACCATGTTCGCAGAAGTGAATGAAATAGGACGGACGATGCCGACTTCAATGAACGAGGCAGTCTCGAAATTTATTTCAGTCTCCGCAACAACAAGAGAATATTGGAGGAAACACTTCTAAATACCCATCAAAAATTCTTTCCATGTCATTTTCTTTAAACGATTTTCTATATTCCTCGTATCCAAATGAGAGTCTTTTGAGGAAAGAAGAAAACATCGTTTTTATCTACTTCTCTGAAATCGAAATGACACTTTTCCGGGAAATTATAAGCTAACCCTTTTAAAAACCTACTCTTCTTAAAACGTTTAGAAGCGTCTTAAAACGTTTAGAAAAAATTAAATGCTTTTAGCAGAGTAAAGGGAAAAAATGTACAAAAAAATTCTCCATGGTTATTAAACAATCATTTAACACCTGGAATATTTAGTAATATCAAAGTGATTTATCTTTTCCAAGCGGAAAAAATAATATATTATCGTTCTCAATCTGTCCGTTTTGCTTTATTTTTTATGTAAATAACTTCACACCTTCTTTAGAAAACTTACAGAATATCCTGGAACCTTTGAAAAATAAGATTTTTTTTTCTTTTACTTTCTCCTATACGTAGTATAGAGAAAACATTGCAATCGTCAAAAAAATAAATAAATAAAATAAAATCGAACAGGAAATTTTGTCGAATCTCCACGTTTTAGACGGCATTTTTCAAAAAACTTTTTTAAAGAAATGTCCGTTTATAGCAAAAATAACTAAAATTTTTAAAAAGAAGAAAGAAAGAAACGCTTTCAGCTAGACGGATGAAATGTAGTACACGGTCTTTTACACCATATTAGTAGATTTCAACCAAATTTCGAACGACATCCGTTCAAAGGAAATCTGTCTATTCGATTGTTATAGTATATGTTAAAACTATAACTAAGAAAAGTAGGGATCATAAAATTCTGCCAATCGATTCAATATCTGTAGCATAGTCACCCATCAAATTTTGAGCCAAATCTAACAAATGGTTGAACGTCTGTCGGTCTGTACTTTCTGATGCATATCACTCAAAAATGCAATGACAAACTTAGTATGGGTTTTTGTGACTGCAATTGTCCAATTTTGGTTTCATTTGGTTAGAAAAAAACATGTCTAAAACATAAATTCGATTTTCGAATACTGTTAACAACATGCCAAGGATCGATCGCCAAACACATTCTCTGAGGATATATTCAGCGAAAATGAGAAATTCAAATATTTCGTCCATTTTTCAATTAAATGTCAAAGGTTAATATCTCATAATTACTGTACGCCAGAACCGTTCGAAATGTTCTCCAGTAGATCGTTAGTGTGCACGGGAGACCACTTGCAGCCGTGAACAAAACCTTCATCATCATTATAACAACGCGCACGTTCACAAAATTTAACTCACTGATTAGAGTAAGTTAATAAATCAATAACAGGATCAAAAATCTAAGAAAATAATTCAGCAAAAGATAGATATTCCCTATTTTACTACCATTCGTCCGAAAATTAATTTAGAAATGATACAAGATCATTTCGGAGCATATTTTTAAAACATGAATAAACACTACTGGGCAAGAAATCTTTTAATAAGATAATAAATCATTATTAGCTCAAATACTTTCCATTTAAGCTCTACAGAAACACGTAGAGGTTGCATTACAAGCTACGAAAACACTATTTGAAGAAAATAAAATCTGTAATGAAATTCCAGAAATGTATTGAATTATTTTTAACATTCAAGTTAAAATGCAACTTTTAAACTTAAATTAAACCAATTCAAGAGCTGAACTCTTTTTTTAATTGAAGTGGACTGTTTAAAATTATATTTAACTTAGCAAATACAATGAAAGAACTTTTATATTTAAAACATAAATTAATTTTTAGATACACCAAATGGTATTATTTTTGGTGAAACAACCCTTTCTTTTAGCTACGCCGCCAAACACTTTTAAGAAAGGTTTCATTTTCTTTCATAAATAAGAAATTATGAATTCTAAGCAAAAATGCTTTCTTTAAGTGCATTCACAAAAGTCTCCAAACATCTTTTCTAAAATCTGCAATGGCGATTTTTTTTTCTTTTGTCATTGGAAGCACTGACGTTAATAAAACAAAAAATAAGTATGAAATAAAAATAAATGTATTTAAAAAATTACAGAATGCCATTCAATTTTTTAACGTTATAATCATAAAGAAGCTTGACATTTTAAACCTAAACAGAGGCAGAGAAAGTTTAATTGTAAAAAGAAATCAAAATAAGGAAAATTAAACTACCAACTCTGCGATAAATAGCCACTTCATTTATATTTTTTGATTAAAATGCTTGATATATTTTGCAATATGGTGTTATTAAACGCTTCTTCAACACAATACCCACTAAGATATGAGCTCAGCCTACGTATCAATATTCAAAGCTTAAGAATATTAAAAGCATACCTTAATTTCAGCTTTAAAACAGCATTCAAATGTATGAAATTGAAAAATATTACTTTACTTTTGCAATAAATACATTTACATAGAAGTGTAAGATATAAAACTTAAAACGTCCCAGACACTCACCTCCCTCCCGATAAAAAGATAATTAAAAATACTTTTGTTAAATGATAAAATATTTGTTTATTTATCATTATTTTTTAAAGTATATTAATCTGCATCAATACTTCACCATCTAAAATTCTAATTCAGGTTTCCATTGAAAGAGAAAAGTTCAGATCAAACCAATGAAGGGGAAAAAAAAAAAAAAAGATTCCCAGCTTTCTTCACACTCGTGCAATAGAAACTTATGGCATCTGTACCATCATCATTTCCTCTAGATTTTTTGAAAAATCAGGTGTGTGTTGCATCCAGCTGTTGCTTTTAGAGATATAAAACAAAGCTTCCCCGTTGAGATTTAAATCATGGATCAAACACAAACAAGATGTAAATCTACATTGCAGACATAAAAGTAAGATCGTGGTGAGCTACGTGACTGCAGGTCACGTATTCATTTAGTCGAGGAAGGTGAAAAGGTAGAAAGGAATCAGCTTCAGCTGGAGGAATGGGGATAATCCACTGACCATGATTACAGGTGAAGGATAATCAGTTGTTCTATATATAACAATTTACGAGTGATAACTTACTAGCGGTGACAACCTGAATTTATATGTCTGTATTGAAAATATCAAAGGCATTAAGGACAAACTTCTGAATTTTAAATAAATTTGGCTAACTTTCAATAAATAAAATCTGATTTTAACACGGCTGTAAAGGGATGTTCTTAAAGGGTTACTAAATAAAATAAAAGAAGGTCAAAATCATTTGATAATAATTTTAATAATATTTTAACCAATGTTATATAAAAATAAAAATCAGGATCCCCCTCTTCGTTTTTTGAAGAAATCAACATACAATATAGTTTATATAAAATTTTTATTATTTGCACTATCATCTAATAGTTTTAAACGAAAGTTATTTCTCATAAAAAGTAATGGCAATGTTTATAGGAGGTAGCAAGAAATAAATTTTAAAAGAATAATTATTTCAAATTAAAATAATATTAAAAAACAATAAATTAACATAACAATATATAAGCCAATTAACTAAACAATATTTCTAAAAATATTTTTTTTAAATTCAGAAACAGTTCTTATACTCAGCGTAAGAGATCCCCCCTTTTTTTTGCTAAAATAATTTTTTTATTGATACAATCAAATAATAAAAATAGAAGACAGATGCAGCAAACATTTCCTTTACAATGGCATTTTAAAAAATGACTGTCAACTTTGAGACGGAAGTGGAGCTTCAAAACTTTGTTCGCTCGATCAAATTTCTATATTTAACAATGGAATAAGAAATTTTGAAATGAGTTAAATTTAGACCGGTTTTGCACAGGAAATATAAAAAGGAGCATACATATTCATTCAAATGATATTATCAGGAAAATAAACTTCAATAACTGATTTTAAATAAACACAGTTTTAGTGTTCAAAAGAAATTTTTAGAACATTTCTTCAAGCTTTTACAATGTAGAATTAAAACAATCGAATATTGATTTTATCGCTACTCTTGTCTTTTATACTGTTAAGAGATAAAAAGTTGTTCTTAAGGTTATAGTTTTACGTATTATCTTTCGTGCATAAATGTGAAATAGCGATATGTATCTGATAACTTTTAACAATGACTATCAAACATTTTGTATGAAGATATTAAGCATTATGCATTCAAAAGAAAATACAGCAAGTATTCATTTAAAAATTTAGAACAAGAAATGTTACCAATAATTTTTTTACTATACAAATAATAAAGGCTATATATAAAGTATTGATAAAAAAATTATTACGCATCCAAAACCATTGAATAAGAAAGGTATTCAGCAATTTAGCAATGCGAAAGATGAAATTAAAAATTAAATACATTTACGTTTTTACAAATGTAATATATAATATAAATTCATATTATAAATATTTGTAGACCATTTTGATTTAATTTATTGATATTAAACAAATATGATTACTTTACAAAATACCACAAATTATGAAAATATTTTTTCAAAACATACTTAAATTTGCTTTTTAAAAATATCTTATATTCAGATATTAATAAATGGTTTACTGTCTGACTAAAACATAAGACAAATCAATAATATAAAAGACATGTACATGCATTTTGTCCAGCATGCGACGGAAAAATAGAGACAGTACAATACAAAAATTAACCATGAAGTATTACCATAGCGTTACTTATAAGTTACAACGTTTGTAAAAAGTTTAAACTAACCTTGTACAGAATCCAACATTTTTGGATTGCATCTATAACAATTCGCATTTGCTACAAATTTAAAGCACATGTCGTGCACGCGGTAGAGCGGACACATAGTCAAGTTCCCTTTTGCTGTCCGTTCATTTTCATTCGCTGTAAACAAAAAGAGCAAATAAGAGCGGTGACGTCTGCATCCCGCTCTCACCTGTGCCTGAGTCGAATCACGTGAGCCCGTGACGTCACACCAGAGAGAGAGAGAGAAACCTAACAATCTGTTACTTTTCTCCGACCCAGCAAAGCAAATAAATTTCATTGAAATCCATTTTCTTTTAATTATTTATTCGCATACAAGTTAGATTAGGTTTATATTATTTGAGAACAACTAAAATTCAAGGTTTCATTCGAATACTTTTTTTTAAAAGCTAAAACAAGCATAACTGAAAAATTACTCATGTTAAGGAAGCTTTTTTAAATAAGTGGATTTAGCGGTCAGTGCCTTTTTGTGAGTGTTCAGGGAATACCGAAGCTTTCTCAGAAAAATATTTCAAGCTTCATGAAAATCCGACAATCTTGATTTCAAGCAACTGAAACACAAAATAAGACACGTTGCGCATTTTATCTATATGTAATATAAGAAAGATGAATGTTGGCGGCATAAAAGTTATATCGTTTGACCTAAAGTTATCAATCGATATGATACATGTATGCTTTGGAAAGTGAGAATACGCATCTCAGAGCAATTTTCGAAATTTTATAATTTTAATTAATTTCAAATTAAGTCAAATTTGGGAACTTTTTCTTGAGAACATACAAATATATTATTGCACAAAACTTATTTTAACATCATATTAAAATTCAGAGATAGTATCTTTTTAATTATATCTATTATTTTGCGGTAATTTTCATCGAGAAAATGATGTTGTTTTGGTTTAGGGTTTTTAAAGTCTCAAAATGCATGGGCAGAAAATTGGCGATTATCACCTTCGAGGCATTAGTTTTTCGCTTTTAGGTTATTACAAAATGATAAAAAAAATTGTCACCTTTGGCAAATTTGGCTCGCCAACAAAAAGTTACACTTTGTCTGCATGTACTCAGTTCTCCTGTTTTGGCCTATAAAGGGCAGGGTCGTAAGAAGTTATCGCTCGCTTGAAGAAGCACAGAGAAGAAAGTGGAAATGAAAGCGAGACAGCAAGGGGATGTATCGAAAGTTGTGTGTGTGTGTGTTCTTTTCTAAACATTGACACATGAGTAGTTTGCCAGTCACGTGATTTTTTACAACCGGTTTAAACTGATTTTGCACGAAAAAAAAATTCTAGCCTCGAGAGAAAAAAATTTTCATCAAAATCATCGCTTTTCTATATGTTGGTGATTGCGAAATCTGAGTCATGTGAGAACATGAGGTTGTTTTACTGTCGGATTGATACCACGTGACTTAAAAAAATAATGTTCCCACATCATAATTTGAAATCTGCAATGGCAGATTTCAATTTTTTAAACTTAATTTTTATTTTTATTTTGAACCAATTTTGTAAAACTTTAATTTTTATTTTTATTCTGAATTAACTTTCTAAACTTTTATTTTAATTTTTATTTTGAATCAATTTTTTTAAAAAAAATACTTTGATCTTATTTTTCCACAATAAATATCACACAAAATAGAAATAAAATTTAACCTGCTCGAGCGTGTTACTTGTGCTCGGAAAAAATTATTATGTATCTGTATAAAATGAAATATATATGAAATATAATATTTTCTTGAAAAATAAATTTGAATAAAATTGACTTGAATGAAAAAAGATTTGTGACAATTTAAAATATCTATATTATTATTCCAAAATTCTGCGTTACTTATGGCAAATATAGTTTATATATAAGTAATGGTATCTCTTCATTTAATTTAAATCTTAATTGATTTCTTAATTTTTACCTTAAAATAATCCCTGTTATTTCATTCTAAAATTTTGTCTTATTTCCTGATCCAAATCGCACTTTTTAAATTTAATTATTTTTAACATGTGCTTAACAAAATTGCTGACTCAATGGTTCCCACAACAGGAAGAAAGGGATAAAAATCTTTAACACCAGCACATCACATCTTTTTAAAAAGGTGCCCAAGATTCTCTAGCCTAAATCGACACTTGTCAAAGAAATCCATATCAGAATCTCTTAAATAAAATCATTAAAGGGAAAAAAAATTGTTTCTTTGCAGTTGTCTTCTGATGCGAAAGAACGCGTTCCAACTTCGTGCCCAAGTAGAAAGTGTGTTTCCCTTGGTGAAATAAATCGAAATTCCAAACATGTTCATAATCTCAGCTACGTATCTACCAAAATAATACTACATATATACACAGGGTATTCACTCTGATCGGAACACAACATGTGTAATAGCTGCTTGAGGAAAAGAGAAATATTTTATGTAGTTCAAATCAATAAATCTTCTAATGTGTCATGGATTTTAAATATTTACACTCCGTTTAACGAACTATATTTAATAATATTTAATAAAGATCTTTCTTTACGTACTATAATGAATTTTATCTAAAATCAGATAAATTTTCATTAAATAAATCTCTTGCATAAATTTAAAAAATATTCTACAGTAAACATCAGATTTTAATACTGAACGATTTCATAAAACATGTTTGGTTTTAAAAAAATCCTTTTATGTATAGCATTAGGAATATTTAGTGTTAGAATTATTAGTATTTAAAATTATTTTGCTGATGGAATTATTAAATCTACGTTACAGAAAATATTTAATTGAAAATTTGAGAGACTAATAGTTCCAGTGAATCAGCTGTTCGTCAAAGACGGCTAGTACATAATAAAATAGCCCAGATATTTTAAAATTAGTGAAGATAATCAAACTGATTTGAACTTGAAATAAATTGTTTTAAAGATTTTTCTCCTATTTTCTGAAATTTGTGTGAATTTTAATCTTCCAAAAAGCAATAGTTTTACTGCAAATCGCAGTAGTAAGTATTGACTGCAATTCTGTGCACTTTTTTCATGATTATCTATTTAGTTATTAAGAGAAAAAGTAATGCAAATCAGAGGTTGTTTTACGAAGTTTTCCACGATGAAATAAAAATATGCTTGATAAAACACGAATATATATCTACTTTTTAAATGTTGTTCGCAATAATTAGAAAAACATTTATAACCTTTAACAATAATCAATTAATAAATATATATTTCAGTTTTGAAAATATTAAAAATTCAATTTAAATAACATATTAAGTGGTAAGAATTTAAATAAAAAAATAAAGTGATGAGTTCTGTATTTTTAAAATTTCTTTGATCATGAGTTTTTTAAACTTAAAACAAATCAAAGTCTGATTACTTTTTATTTAATAAATTGTATATGAATGCATTTAGATTGAGCTCATAGAATGTTCCGCAAATAATTTAATTTTAAAAATAAATATAAAATACCTTTTATCTTTAAAATATATTTTAAATGTTTAATTTGGTACTTTCTGAACAAACAAAAAAAGCACGAAAATATTTATTTGCCACCGAAATTTTTTCATGAACAATGTAGAGTTCCAGATATTATGCAGATATTTTGCTTATAATTTTTTCTAATAAATTAAATTTCTCGACAAATTTATTTAATGGAAGAAATTTCATTCATTTGATGTTTACATTTGAAACAAAAATCTGATTAATAAATGGCTTTCTAAACTAAAAAGGATTTTTTTATTAAAAATCATGTATACCAAATCCTAGTTTTAAAATCAGATTAAAATTTTAATTCCCAGTTTTGAATTTTTTTAAGAAATGTTCTGGGCCTTTCGCTACGTATCTGAATATCATTAACATATCTGAAAAAGACTCACAAAATGCATTGTAAGAATATTAACATAAAATTCCAGAATTCACCATGCATGATTAAAATTTATCCTTCAATATAAAGATCAAATATCCAAATGAAGATTAATGAGCAATCTCAAAAGAAACACTTAAAAGACAAGAAAAACACCCTGGGATAATTTAAAGGTAAAACAGATCCAGGAATTAATTCATGATGGATGTTCACCTGCAGACAATTTCGTTTTTCTTTCACCGGTAAAAGTTTAATTCTGAAAAGAATTTTTTGTTTACATTTAAGCGAAAACAGAAAAACTTCTTACCTTTATGCAATTGAAGGAAATACAAATAATGTTTAGTACGCTAATGAATAAGAAGCCAGATTTAAAATGAATTTAAGAAAATAGTTTTAAAAAGATAAATGATATTCATAGCATCATTTTTGGGGAAATTAACACTCTTATACCCACATTATTTATTAGAAAAAAGTTAAATATTTTAAAAAAAAACACAGTTTACAAATTCTCTATGTTTAAAATTAATGATTTCGTTTAGATGAATTAATTAAAATTATTCATTCATTATTTATTTATAAACAGATCATGTAGCTATACAGGAATATATAAATGTAATATGAGCGATTTGAAAATATGTGTTAACTGTTAAAAGTAGATTATTCCTGTGAAGCCATTAGACATTATCAGATCGAGAAGGGTTAATTGCACAATATTCATAGAAAATACGGCAGCAATGAATATTTTTAAAACTTGAATATTAAACTCATCTCAAAAATAACAACTGGTTTAAATATTTAATAACCACAAAAGATTTTTCTTTAAAATATTTTCATTTCCCTTTTTCTTTTCGTTTAAATGCTACGTGCAGCAAGCGCAAGACAAGAAAACAATGATAATAAAATTATATGTCAAATTTTTATTTCACTGCAGTCTTAACGACGCAGTTTGGAGAATTTATATAATTTAAGCAAGTAGATCAGCTCAGCGCAAGGAATACGATGAACGATATTCACGGTATTTGAATATTAATCTCGAATAAAACGAAATTATTTTATTTAAAGTAAAATTTCTTATTTCATCTGGAATGGAGGAGAAAACAAAGTTTTCTTTAAAAGAGAAGGGAAGAAACCGAGGATTGCACTAACGCATTAAAGTTATGTAAAACAGTCATTGCTTTTTCTTGAAAGTATCAAAAAGAAAAGATGCAAATGCAGTAATACCCCAGCTGTCTGAGCTTCACGCGCTACGCTCTGTTTCGAACGTTAAAGGCACAGCACCCAGCAAACTCCCTTGAACTTCGGTTGGGCCAAAGCACGCCACTGTTTCTTGAGTGACAAAAAAAGAGCCACCTAAATATGTGTCCCAGTGCGTGAAGCACGTCGATTTGGAGATGATATTTTCATTTCACAACTGCTAAGTCCGGATTAACAGGCAGATGTCATCACGAGATGCACTGTTCCGTATCGAATTCCACGAAATCGCCTCGAATTGCTATCGTGATCTTGGTGGAAAAATTATTGCGTTATTGTTCCACCGGAGACGATTGTCGGCACAGAATTCTAAGATGGATCACGTTCGGCAAATTCAAAGCAAAAAGCTTTCGGTAAAGTTAATTTTTTTCTGGGAGATTCAAATTTCTTCAAATCGGTTTCAGTCTCATATCAATCTAATAAATAAAAAGTTGTGTGTCTTTGTCATGCACTTACTGAAAACGAACACCAGTTTTAGTTTATAATCACAGAAGGTATGTTTTCGTTTGTTGTTGTATAAATAAGTATCTTGGAATCAGTCGAGGTCTTTATAATTAAGAAGAAACATCCAACCGAAGATTCATCGGATCAGATCCAACCGTCCATCCAATGCTGTAGTTGTTGTTGTTTAATGTACATTTTCCATTCTGAATTTTGTGTATTTTTAAACAATGTATCTTGGAACTTTTAGGAGTTCTTTATCGAAAATATTCATCTCTTTGCTTAGATATGTAAATCGAATTCAAAACAATCATGTTATATTGCTCTCAAATTCTAAAAATATAGGAAGGTTTCAAAGAGGTAAGAACCTCTCAAGGGTTTCTTAATAAATGACAAAAAATAAGTTTTATTAATCGAAATCCAAATTTTCATCTTACAAATATCAAGTTTCAGGAAACAAGCAAACATGATCGGATGACATGAATAAAAACTGAGCTAAAAAAAGCTTCGTAATAAAAGTGACAATTTGCAAAATTATTCTGGCCTATTATACTAACAGAGAATATAAAAATAATATGATTCAATAGAGGTAATAACTAAATACAATTGGACTAACACAAGGGAAAAGACGATTTAGTTTAAGAAAATAAAATTAGTCATAGAACTGTCACCTAATCGACTATTCAAATGCGGATATGTACTTTATTTACATCGCGAAAATATGAACTTACATCCTGAAAATACAGTATGCAATGTTTTATGAGTTGCCTTTAAATAAATATTTAGTTAAAAAAGTTATTTAGTTTTATTAAAAAACTGAGAATTTCATTCAAATTAGTTGTTTACAAATGTTTCTTTTATTAAAAAAATCTTTATAAAGGCTATAGATGTATTTATTCATTCATATGAATAATCGGCAATTTTTATTGGCCTATTTCTCTAGTAATTGACGAATCTTAAACAGAATATTTTTTTTAATGTTCATTCATTGCGTTATTCTCATAATTCCCAAACAAAAGCATTCTTCTGACAAAGGACATGAAACAACAACACATATTTAAACAAAATATAGTAGAAAAGAATATTATTCAAAATATCATCACTAATGGCATCCTCCTTAAACAAAATAGAGAATATCTTAGATATATAAAGATTTCTTTCGTAACATTTTCCCTTCCAAAACAAATTTATTTCTTCTCTTTAATAAAATCATGATTAGTTTAAAAATGATAAGAGTTGGAATTTTCATTGCATTTCTTTAAAGCAAATAGCTTTAACATTTTTATCAAAATATGATAAAACTGCGGCGTACTCGATAATGAAAAGAGAAATTTGCTCTGAAAGAATTAATGACTAAAACATAAGTAAGAAATTCAGTGTAAAAAAAGGCGGACATTTAATGTTTAAAATGTTCTCTTCGAGTAAATTTGTTCAAACCTTTTTAAAAATTGCTATGTAACAAACTAATATAAAGTTAAAAACAAAAAAATACAAAAAAACTAAAGAAACATTTTGAAAGATGATCTTAGTGAAGGTAAAAAGAGAAATCATTACTTATTTTCAAATAAAATTGTTTAATTTTTTATAACATTTTCTAAAATTACAAAACCCATAAATAAAAGGCGAAAGTAAGCATGATGTTAAAAGAATATTGCATTCAAATAAATTACTTTAAAAATCGGGAGATATCGCAACAGATTTTATCATATAAAATTTAATTTTAAAAGTTTCATTCAAGCATATTCAAGACAAATATTTTTAGATAATTAGACAATTTTTATTAAGAAATTAAATAATGTATTTCACAATCGATTAAAAATTTCTGACACCAGGACATTTTGAAGACTTCGCTTCTTCAATTATTTTAAGTTATATTGAGCACATTTTTAAATTAATAATCAGAAATTTATGTATAAAAATCCATGGAAAATAATTGGCCAAAATATAAAAAACAAATGGAATAAAAAAAAATCTTAGGAGAAATGATTTGTCAATTCATTTAGAAGCAAAGAATGTATAAATAAAAAAAATCGTTTCCATTCCTTGAAAGAAGACAGCAAAATTTGTAGAACAGTTTACTTTTGTTAGATATCATATTCAAAGTAAAACTTGATATCATTTAATATTCAATTCAAAATTTGCAATTTAAAACAATAAATGTTTTATCATAAATAACGGGAAAAATTTATTTTTAAAGCAAAATTTCTTCATACATAATTTAGTGTTAATTTTTTTGATACAACAAAAAGTTATTGCTAAAGCTTTTTAAATTAAAATTCATGTTTATACTTTAACGATTCCTAATATAATCAGTTTATTAACACAGTCAATCGCGTTTTCCATCCTATAAAAGAATTTTATATTTAACAATGAAACGAATATTCTTCGAATGGAATATTTAGATTTGATAATAAAGCAAGAATTTTTTGCTTAGTTAATACAATATGAGTTACATTTCAAGAATAATTAACAGCATTAGATTATTAAACAATAATTTGTAACACTTTTTTAATAATTTTTTTAACAATGAGGGAACGCGGATTTTATTTAGGAGAGAAATTTCGTAATATTGACTACCTAATAATAATAATCCAGATAATAATTAATAATAATAATCCAGATAATAATTAATAATGCTTTATTTAACAAAGATCAAAGTAAATTGCCAGTTACAAGTACTCAGAGAGCAAATCGGTTTCTATTAAGAATTTTCTATCCATTTCTATTAAATAATAAGAATATAAATAAATAGAATTAACATTTGATCTTCAGTTTTGCTAAGTTCATGCCATTAAGACCATGAACAGTCTTAAATATTTCGAACGATGAGTAGTGCCAAATGCTAGCAGCTTCTCTTCTAAAAGAAGCAAGCGTAGACAAAAAGACAAAATGAGAGTAATTTAAAATGCTGAATTATTTTGAATATAGCATTCGATGCATTAATTCAATTGCCTTTGCATAAAGAAAACAAAACTATGGCATAAAACTTACAAATAACTATCGCATTTTGAGTCATTTTAAAATAATAAATATATTGGAGACATTATTCTCATTTCCACCAAGGCAGATAAAAATAGTCAAGGTAAGAAATTCGATGGTGGCATTGGAAAAAAAATGATGTGTCTACTAATAATTCTAAGAGTGGTATTTTATTGCAATTAAAAAATCAGTTGATGGAAGTAATTTCATTTTATGTTGTTGAAATCAATTGATTCCATAAAATTTTTATTTTTTAGGTTTTTTTTAGATTTATTATTTTATTTTTCATAACAATATTCTTCCAATATTCTATCAAAATTGTTCTCATAGTAAAATAATTGGAAAAAATCTTTAATTTGTAAAATATAGATTGCCATTTCCCAAAATTTAATTAGCATAATAAATAAATCCACCCATAAAACAAAATAGCAATCAAGGTATCTTCAAACTTTTTTCAGGATACCAATAACTAAAATAAGATATTTGAAGAGAAACAAATTTAAAACTAATCAAATGTACTAGCTTATCATATCAGTCTTACAATCTAAATGAGTGATGCAAAATTTAAAATTTGAAACTAATAAATAAAGTTGTGAATAAAACTACAAATTTGTGTCTCAAGCTATAAGCTCACCGGATGTGGTTTTATTATTACTTTCTTCCCCGCACGCATCCTACAGGTGTTCCTTTTACCCTCCCTTATCCGGAGTGAGATTCAGACGTAAAATTTGTATCAGAAACAACGTTTTTTCTTTTTTCTTCTTTTTCTCCCCCCCCCCCCCAGTAAAGTTTCGATTGTGAGAGAAATCAAATATCAGATTACAGTCCTATTATTATACATTTTAAAAACAAATTAAATTATCTTTTTCACATTTAGAAATTTTTAAAATAATCTTTGCTAATAAGAAATAATTTGTAATTAGATATTTTACAATAAGACCACAACATTAATCGCCAGTAGCTTTTTAAATATTTACCAATAATTTATATTAAGCCTAACCAGTATGCAACAATTTTACATAAGTTTCCATTTATTTTTTTACAAAATTATCGTAAAGAAAATATAATTCTAAAAGGCCTTTCATCTAACAAAGTATTTAATTGAAATGAAAAAAAAAACACGATTAAATTTGAAATATGCTATGCTGTATGAATACATTTTCACATTTTATAAACCTAAGCAAATCAGTTATTACTGAAGAATTTATTTATTATTAATAATAGAAACTGTAAAGAAGTAATCCATTAAACATAAGTAAAAATCATTTAAAATATATAAATAAAAACGAGGAAAAAACTCCTGCCAGATGGACTCCATAGAAAATATTTATACATGATCCGGATCATAAGAATGTAATTAGAATTTTAAGATGCCACTCAAGCTAACATAATGTGTGCACAAACTAAAGCGAACTCTTGTTCTCCAGCAATTTTCTTCTGATAATCTCATCCTCTTTCATAAACTTTATTCTTCACCCCACCCCACTTGCTGACCAAATACGAAGAATGAAAAGCATTTTATCAATATATTTTTCACTCAGGTTCTACAAAATCTCAGACTCAGTAGAAGCGCCTTGGCACTCAATAATACATTCAGTCGGAATTTAAAGAACAGAAATCGAACGAACCTAAATTGGAAATGTCATACTATAAGGAACCAAATAAAATCTTTATGATATCATATTTATTATTGCAAATTTTACATAGTTACGTTTGACTTGCCTTCCAAAATCGAAAACTACATTGTCTTTTATACAGCACACTATATGTGAGGGAAAAAATGTTGCATTAGGAGTTTTTCTATATTTCTATATGAAAATAAACATATCTCAAAATATTGTACAATTTGTTCCATATTTTATCAACATTTCCAAATGAAATAAAATAATAATTCACAAACTCAGATTTTATATGAAATCTTAACAATTAATATTTTAGTATGTATTAATAAAGTTTTAAAATTAAAAAAAAATTCATATATCTAAGCTATTGATGTTTTGATTCAATAGGTTAAAACTGTTGTTAATCATAAATGTATTTCAAATGGGAAAGCCTTACATTTTTTCCAAATATTGAATTAAAAATAATATTGTTTCATAGAAATTCTTGTAAACGATGTTTGATTAAAAACATTCGGTTGGTCGAAATGCGCATAAAAAGTTAAATATGCGTTTTCAGATAAAATTTCATTTTCTGTATTTTGACTTAATATAAAACAATCCTGATTCTTCTATTTATATTTCAACTGGAAAAGTATTTCGCAAATTGAAACACTTGACTTTAATATAATTTCTTTTTGAATCATTACTGAAGAAAATTGCTTAAATTGCTCTCGATATATACCTTATTGCATACAAATACACTATTAAAATGGGTATTGTATGTTAAAATCAAGAATCTGAAGCAATAATGCAGCGGTCATTAAAAACCAAATATTATGTCAAGGTAAAAGAGCAGGCATTATTGAGAGGATTGAAAATTGAAAGAATAATTCAAACTACTGACATTCCTCTGAAGTGACGAATAAAACTTTTTGCACCAAAAGGATACAATTTTATACCAATCTGCTCTTTAGATAGTTGTTAAATATTTGGTCGGACACCTTTTAAGAGCAATCAGTCGCCTTGAAATGGTCGTAAGATATATCAGTTTTCTCAAGTAATGACAACTTGAGCCTTTTAATTTTCATTAGGTTTATCACCTCAAAAGAGCTGCTTTCTTATATGCAAAAATAAAACTTTCATTCATTTTACAGTCTGAAAATTTCACATCCTCATTACTCAGTAATAAAAATTAAGTATTTGATATAGCTGTGAAATTATTCAATAATTATTCAAATTTTATTAATAATAAATTATTCAAATTTGCATATCAATTAATTGAATAGAATATTTTTGAAATATTTTGTGATATGCTGTTTTATTTTATACTAGCCGCCTTTGGCGACCATCCGGTTCGACAGTATTACCGCTCCCTACAATTTTTAATTACATATTTTAAGTAACTGGTCATAATAGATTCTCAAACAAAACATTTTTAATCTTCCAATTTTGATAGTCATACCAAGCTTATGCTGTTGTTTAGATCGTTTCGTTCAATTTACTATATATATTTTGCTAATTTTTTGTCATTTCCGGCAAAACTTCAACTTTAATTTAAAGTGGAAATGATGAAATTGCAATTAATATAAAGATATTTTTTAATAAAACCAAGCGATTTATTTTATTTATCATCTTTATTGTTATTTAATTATTATTATTATTGAATATGAGTATTGCAAACAGAATCGCTCGGTATTTAAGTCTTATGTGAACTACAAAATATTTTTCATAATTTATGTAATATCTCAAAGAATAATTCAACAAAAATTTCTCAGATTCAGCATAAAATTCAGTTTTTAGTTTTGCTTTCAAAAGGATTGAAATAAAATCAATAATAATATTTTGTTCCGGCCTATAAATATGTTTCAAAAATTATGAAGTCTAAATTTAATGCAGTAAGGTATCATATTCTGAGAAATATTCTGGACACACCAAATTTTAAATAAATGAATGAATGTTTCTATTTTCCACGATCAACTAAGACTTATTTACAGTGACTCCCAAAAGTGTTCGTACACCAACAAGAATCAATTAAAAACCTCCTTATTTACCATTATATATTCTTATTTTTATATGGAAATTTTTTCATAGCATATTTTTACAGTTCTTAATAAAGTAGTGAAGAATAAATTTTAATTACGATGCAAATTATTTTTTTAAAAATGACAATATATAAAATTGCACAAAAATAGGACACAAAAGTGATCATACACTTTAAAAAAACATCACTAAGTATGAAATTTCCTAAATTTTTATAAATGTTTAGTATTTAGTAGGATATCCTTTATTCTTTATAACAGCTTTTAAACGTTTGGGCATAGATTTAACTAAACGGTCGGTTACTTCTGTACCGATCTTGTTCCATTCTTTGATCATTACTGCTTTCAGTTGAATTTTCGATTTAATGTCGTGACTTCTTATTCGCACCTCTAATTCTTTCCAAATATGTTCTATAGGGTTTAAATCCGGTGATTGAGCTGGTGTTTTAAGGGTTTGAGGGCAATGATAAAGGCAAAAAAGACGAACATTCATGTCCGTGTGCTTAGGATCGTTGTCTTGGTAATACACAAAGTTGTTTAAAATGCCCAATTTTTGTGCTGACACTTTTAAATTATTATTGAGAATATTTATATAAACTCTATGATCCATTATACCATGAATGGATACTAAATTGCCTACTCCAGCCGCTGACATACACCCCCAAACCATGACACCTCCACCGCCATGTTTTACTGTTCCAACTAAATTCTTGGGATTAAGTTCTTCGTTTTTTTTCCCCTCCATACAATGATTCTCCCATCCGACCCAAAGATGTTAAACTTACTTTCATCTGCAAATAAGACACGATTCCAATAGCTCTCTGGCTGGTTTATCATAGATTTGGCAAATTTAAGCCTAGCAATTCTGTTCTTCTGACTTACAAAGAATTTTCTTCGTGCAGAGCGGCAATGTATAACAGCATTCTACGAATAGTTTCACAGGAAATAGAAGTTCCATTTGATTCATTATATTGTGAAGTAAACTTTATTGCACTCATACGTGGATTTTTTAGAAATTTACTCACAATATTTCTTTGATTTCTAGCTGACAGAATTTGAGGGCGACCATTACGAGGCTTGTTTGCAATCCTTTTTCCCTATCTGTAACGTTTTATTATGCTTTGCACCGTTGAATTAGGTAGATTAGTTATAGTTGCAATGCCTCTAATTGATTTTCCAGCTTTAAAATGAAATATAATTAATTTTCGTACGTCTAAACTCGTTTCTTTACGAATGCGCGTCATATCTAAGAATAATAGTAAATAGAATAAATAATTGTGATATTAAATACTGAAATCAAACGATTTTAGTGAATTTTTCAATTAGAAGAAAAATAAGCCACAAAAGATATTTTTATGATGAATTTAAATAAATAATGTTTGGATGTACGAAGACTTTTGTGTTCTAATTTTGTGACATTTTTTATTTATTTATTTTTTAGAACAATACTACTTGATTTTTTATAAAAATATTCGTTCAGTTTTATTAAAAACTATTTAAAGATGCTAATTAAAAAAAACCAACTAATAAAATGCTTTATTAAGAAGTATAGAACACAATTTCTACAAATTTCTTTAGTGTACGAACACTTTTGGGAGCCACTGTATGAAGTTTTGAATGTTAAAAATTTAGAAAAATTCAACATTTTCATAATCTTAGGTCAATTAATCTTGAGAAATCTGCGCGCTGATTGGCGAATTTTCTTTGAAACGATCGATGGAAAATCTAAAATTATCCTATTTTTATTGAATAGTGATATTCAAATTTTCATAAATCAGTCAGTTTAAGTGATTGATTTAGTTGATTGGAAATTAACTCTTTTTATTTAAAATATTAGTTTTTCAAGAATATTTTGTTAATCGGGATTTCCACAGCAAAGTCTTTATGTAAAATCAAAAATTCGTTATTTATTAGAGCACTTATTGAATCAAGTTACATAAAATATGATCATTTTCCCTTTAGACCATTTTAGCAGATCTGTGTCTTACTAAAAGTTTACAAATTAGCTGTGTGGCCCTGACTTGAATGGATATCCTGTTCATATTAAACAAAACTTGCCTTAAAATAAAACTGATTTATTGGATTACTAATATAGAGAGTGTAAAAGATCATAAAATAATTTTTCTTGAATTTATTTTTTAGAAAAAAATAATACTTCTTATTTGTTTCATTTCCTACAAACGATTTCATTTCCAAAAAGATTTAATTTATTTCTAATTGGAGCTTTAATAAATGTGATGGCAACACTTAGAAAAAACCTATTTTTTTCCCATGAATGCGAAACGTGCTCGTGCAGCTTAAATTTTATTTTGATTTTGTACGTAAAAAATTGTTTAAAAATATAGTTAAAATATTTATTTAAAAATTCATTAAAAATAGAAATTTAATTTTAAGGTTAAAACATTGGTATCATTTAAAAGATAAATTTTTGATCTTTAACTTCATGTAAAAATCTTTTTTGTGCGGTAATATTTTCGGAAGTTATAGCAAAAACACGCCAAAATTTCGCTTAATTTTTAAATAAATAAAATTCTAATTAAAAATTCGAAAAAATAACCCCCAGCTGCACATTCCCGACCTCCAATACACGTGCCAAATTTAGTATCTGTAGGTCAAACGGTCTGGCCTGTAGAGCACCAACACACACACACACACACACACACACACACACACATTGAGCTTTATTATAAGTATAGATAGATATAGATAACAAATCACATAATGTTGTAAGGATGAATATAAAAACATACAAGACATTCAATCATGTATTAATTCAATTACTGTAAACATATTATTGTTTTAAACTACCTATAAATTTTAAAGTTTATATAAGCAAACATATATATTTTAAAATTCACTTTAACTGAACGAAGCTAGTAAAAAGTAAATTTTTATTTTCAAAATTTTAAAATACTTAAAAATAAAAATGATATGAATGTACAACGTTATGTGTTTCATTTTATTCACAAATTCGGAAAATAAAAAGAAACACCCATTTCAACGAAGCCAGAAAAACTGCATGGAATTTTTCCTAGCTGAAAAATGAAAAATGCTTCTTAACGTAATCGTATTCATAGCTGCAACTGCAGTTCCAATAGCAACGATTTCGTCTTGTTTTCTGATCACTTTACATCCGTGAAGCACGCGAGAATTTTTTTCCTCCTACTTCCTCTTTTTTTTTTTTTTTTTTTTTTTTTTCCCATGGTGAGATTTCTTGACCCCAAAAGTTTTAAAAGGGGGCGGCAACAGGACGAGATGATGTTATTAAGGGGCCTTATCTGGGCATCCTATTAGCACAATATCGTCTCCGGATAGAATCGGTTAAGGGAGTATAAATAAACTAAATTTATTGTGATTGAGGTTGCAGGTCAAGTCTTTTCTCTTGCGTTTTGACCTCCTTTAGAAGAGAATGGAATGCTGTTAAGTGGATGGGGGACATTGGCAATGTAAATTTCTTTCGACCACTTTAAATAATCTCGATGCATTTTCATTTCGATCCATTATTTACGTATTTTCTCTTCTCTCGATGAACTTAATCCGTTCACAATGGTTAGGCAATTTTATTCCAAAATGAGAAAACAAAAGCGCATTTAGATAAATATGATGCAAGATTTAGAAGATATTCACAGGAAAATAAGCCTACATGTATGCTCTTAAAATTTTGAAAGCAATGTCCTTTTAGAATGTTACAAATACAGAAAATTCTTTAATATATTAAAGAAGTTGTAACAGAATTTAAAACTGTAAATTCTTTTATCCATAAAATAAATGGTATTCTATCGGAAAATTTAGAAAAGGAATTTTAGTACGTATTTGCTATATTTAAGAGATTGCGAAATGCATACAAGACTCTACAAGAATTAAACTGTTAAAATCTGTTAACATGCATAATTAACATCGATGTTCAAGAAATATTTTGAGTTTGTTTTGTTTACTTCTATGCTTTATTAGCAAACGTTTCATTTTATCTCAACAAATTAAAATTCAAAATTATCTTTAAACATATAAATTATTTAAAAATTTTCCCATACTTCCAACATAAGATTTATTAGAACGTGAAAATGTTGCTATTTAAAGTAAAATTTCAAATTAAAAAACAAAATTTTATTTGTAAAGAACTATGACAAGAAAATATTATATTCTAATTTAAAGGACTGTAAAATTCTCACTTAAAAACTGTATAAATGAACTTCAATAAACATCTTAAACACGTATAAAATTCAATGAAATTCCTATTTTCCTTCTTTATTTATGATAGTTGTAAATGAAGCACTTCCAGTCTGACGCCTATATAATTCATTTTAGTTAATGGATTACGTTAAATTATATGCATTATAAATACGCAAGAAAAAAGTCATATTAAAAACACTGTTCATTAAATGAAAATGTGATGCATAAATAAAGAAGGAATGAGAAATTTAATGATTTTTTTATCTCTACATTTGTTCAATCTGGATTATACACATTAATCACATGCTCAAAGCATAAATTCAACAGAGAAGCGAAGGAATTCTTTAAAAACTACAGCAACATGTTTGTTATACTTGTTTTCAGTTCATAAAGATGATAGATCAAGAGCCTCTCCTACAAGACGTCAAAGAGATTCAATGAAAGAAAAACAGTTACACATTCTGGAATAAGATTTCTCATTCTGGAGATAACCCTAGCTTGTCAGTCAATATGGATTCTGAAGCACCCTATAGGAAAGAAGCAACCTCTACATATTTTTTTGAAAGGAATGAATAATTTGTTGTTGAAGTTCGTGGTAACCAGCATCGCGATGGAACTCCTTTCAGAACCTTGAAGAATAGTCTTCTCAGAAAATAAAAGGGTCAAGAATGAAGTAAGCAATAAATCAGTAACAGAGAGAGGCGTAATCAGAGTGTACGGGCTGTTGAAGCACAACCATGAAAGTTGCAGTATCCCCTATCTGATAATTGTTAGAAATCACACCTCTCTCTCAGATAAAATGAACCTCGTCTGATCACAAAATATTCTGAGGCCTTACATTGCCAACGACTATCCTTGTCAAAATTCATTGCTTGATGTAGCTTCTGCATTATATGTATCATATGCAGATGCTATTTTCAAATATTTCATATCGCAAACGTTACAAATCACACAATTCAAGTGAAACGATTCGAGCACGTGTCAAGAAATATCGAGAGGAAGACGCTTTTCTCAATCACTGGCAGCTTTCATTTCGCTTCAACCCGCTATATACATTTAGAAGCAAACATAGCGGGATCGTTTCTTCCGAAGTTTGATTTTAAATTTCTGATTCCTGATTTTTCCGTCCTCTTCTTGGCAGCAAATTCTCTTCGTGAAATCTTTTTTTTTTTCCTTCAATTCATTTCCCTTTTCGCGTGTATTTGAAGCGTCAAATATTGTTGTTTCAATTCGATAAAACGATCAATAATGCTAGACTTCATACCATTTTTAATCTTTCATAATTTGCATAAAAAGAGCTGTCTGGTACAGAGCCCTTTATTCTTTCTTTTTATAACCGATTTCGTTTCCTCATCGACAGTATAACGTACATATTTAATTTAAATGAAATTTCGTTCAGCCTTACTCAATGCCCGAGTAAAGTCACTCTGATCATAACCATCTAACACTTCTAATATTAATAGGTCATGCGATTTTAAAATTAATGAAAATCAAATAAAGTAATAAAAAATCAAGAATTTGAAAATTACCACATTTTTAATTAAATAAATTTTATAAAAAAAGAAGAAAAAAAAAAGCGTATTTTATAACATCAAGTACATTTTTTTTTGTTACAATTTTATTTCACCTTAAAATACTTTTAAGAATTTCTTCGTTTCATAAATCGAAATATTCCACTGTCTCACTACTAATAATTCTACAAAAATCTGAAAAAGTAGTGAGGGAAAATGTTTAAACTATTTTCTTAAAAAATGCTTTAAAATCCTGGGAAATTGCATACGAAAAATGAAAAATAAAGTGAATAATCTACTAAAAGGTCAATTAATTCGATAATTTTACAATCGGCAATGTATTCTTATCACATGAATCACTTCTAACCAATATTCGCAACACAATTTCCTTTCATGTAGAAACTAAAAATATCTCATTTCTGCTTTCCGGTTTTTCTTAAATTTTCATACCATTGCATTAAAATTTCTTAAAAATGCTTAAAGTTTTTCTTAAACAAAACAAAAAATTCATTTTATTAATTTATAGTTATAATTTTTCAGTATATTTAATTTTTAGAGACATCAAATGGAAAAAATATATAATGAAAACAAATACAGGTTTTTAAAAAGTTTATTGTGGCAAATTTGAATTGACCTGAAATTGCTTTTGAATTATTCATAAACGAATCAAAATTACTCAAAAGGTTACAAAAACGGAATAAATTTCTAAATCGGATACTTTAATGAATAAAGGTAAACGAATCAATTGCTGAATGATTGTTAAGCAATCAATAATCCTTTTTATTCCGTATCAAATTATCGAAAATAATTCGAAAGACAACAGAATTATATAGTTAGAGGAAGTACAATTTAAAAGAATTCATTGATAAATTTAAGTTCCATTACGAAATAAGCCATATTGGCAAAAATCATAAAGAGGGATAAAAAAAAAGCAATTTATTAACTTATATAACTTTAGAAAATAATTTTAATTGCGTAGGAATCTCTTCGATCAAACTAAAAATAATTGAAGACATACTTCAAATCTTTCGTAAATTTCTGTAATAAGGTGTAACTTAATTGTTGTAATTTAATCACAATAAAAAAAAGTTAAATAACTTGTTCCCGGAACTTTAAGCAAGGGGAAAAAAGTAAAGAAAAATATATAACTGTTTTCCCTCATATTTATCACTTCTTGTCAATTACTAAGTTATGTCAACTGCATCTAATTTTGTTTCATCAACACAGACCTTTAAGAGAAGTAAAAAGTCAACTAATGAATAATATAATTGGAAACTGATCACGTGGAACCGCCACCTCAGGGAATGAGGAGTCACGACTGCTATTAAATCACACGTGTTTCGGTTTGGTGACCTGAGCTATAATCTTTGTGATATTGACAGATCTGATTACAAAAAAAAAAAAGCACCACCATTCAGATACAACCCTATACAATGACAAGACTCGAGGCACACGTACAAGAGTTTGCTCACTGGGTTCTAATTACACACCTTAGGGAATGTAACAAAGACCAGAATTATCTTTGATGCAAATTACAATAATTGGGTAACATTCTAACTGAGCAACTGTAGGGCACTTCAGAAAAGGATACTGTAAGATGACTTGAAATCGTGTAAGATTTACAATAAGTATAGACAAATAAAAGAGCTAATCCGAAAAAGACTCTTAAAGTATTTACAATTTTATTGAATTAGGTGTTTAAGTCATAAATTATGTTTTAAATAATATTATGGGGGGGAACTCTTGGAATTATTTTTTCAGTTTTTATAGTTTATTTTTCCAGGAAATGATGATTATCACTACTAATCATAAAGATGAATGTGTATATGAGTGTTGGCATTCAACTGGATTGACGGTTTGACTCAAGTAACAAAACTGGAGAAAGAATGTGCACAAAAAAAAGTTATTTTCTTTAGAGGTTTCATTAAAAATTTGAATTATTTAAAAATTAAGTTAAAATTTTTTTGTCATTATTTTCGAAAATGTTAAATCACAAAAATAATTTTTACATCATCTTCAAATTCAAAATTATCTTTTCAAAAAATTATCTTTTTCATTGATTCTTTTTCGTAAATTTTTTCTAGTTTTAATAACTTTTTAAAACAATTGTAGACATATTTTATGCTTAGTTGTTGAAGTAAAACTCAAATCGTTTTCACTGTTACTATTAATAATGCATACTGCCTTTTTACTTTCCCGTATACGTAGTATAAAGAAAGTATTGTAATTGCCAAAAAATTCGAACTCGAGATTTTGACAAATCTCCACGTTTTAAACCTCCTTGAGTTCAAAACATACATTTTAGGAAAATGTCAATCTGCTTATCTGTCTGTGACAAAGCTAAACTCAAAAATACTTTGAGATAGACGGATGGAATTTAGTATAAATACACCAAATTTGTAGATTTCTGTCAAATTTCGAGTAAAATCCGTTCAGGAGAAATCTCTTTGTCCGGCTGTTTGAATATAAGTTAATATGATAACCACAAAAGGAAAATAGCTAGATAGATAAAATTCAGTTATCACCTCTAGTGTATTATTTAACTACAACAATGTTTAACATCTATAATGCAAACACCTACCAAATCTTGATTCAAATCCAACAATGAAATGACAGTTTGTCAGTCTGTATTTTCAGAAACACGTAAACGCGATATATAAAAAATGCAATGACTTAAATATATCAAATTTAGTATGGGATTTTGTGACTACCATTGCAGTTTTGTATCAGATTTTTTTTTCAATCAGATGAAAAAAAAAAAAACATGTGTAAAGCACAGATTTGATTTTCGAATACTATTAACCGCATGCCAAAATTTAGTTAACAAGAAAAAAAATTGCTAAGGATGACACAATAGATCCAATAAAAGTGTCAAATTCAAGCTAAAGGTTAATATTTCCTAACTGTTGAACGCCAATGCCATGCAAGCCGTTCTCTGAGATGACACCTTTTTTACAGAACATGCGAGAGAATTTTGAGGAGACCACTGCCGCTGGTTTTCCATATTGCGATCAGGATATAAAGATTTGATTTATTTTTGTGTTGAGTAGGATTTATAAGGCATGTTTTTAATATATTTTTTTTAATTTTATGTACATACTTTTAAGGTTTAACTCCAAAATCATGCAATGCTGAAATTGTTTTATACTGCATCTCATTTTCATACTCTTTCACAACATTTTTAATCATTGTGCGTCTTTCCTACGATATGGATACATAATAATTGGGATGTATAAATATAAAGAGAAAAAAATTATGAAATTCACAGTATGTTAAACAGAAATTACTTAATATAAGAGGGCTAAATTACACAAAATATTTAAATTCAATTTATCAAGCTTTATTGTCGGCGAACCCCAAAGATAGCTAATAGAACTCTTTGCTGGTCTCGAAAGATAGCTAATAATACAATAAGAATATATTAATTTTTTTTTAATTTCTGAAAGAATACTCATAGCAATTGTTAGAAATCATAATTTTCAAGTAATAACTTTTAAGAAAAATGAAATGAATCTTAACATTTAATGAATTTTGAATTTTTTTCAAAGTTTTGTAAAACAATAAGTGAAGCAATTAACTTGAACAACAAGTAGAATAATTTCTGACTTTCTTTTCGTTAATAACCTTTTTGATAATAATATTTTAAAAGTTAGGCAGAAAAATAAAAGATATAATTTTAATAAAAATAACAATTAAAATAAGATAACTTTGTATTCAAACTTTGTATTCACTTAATGCACCTAACTTTAATCATATCTGAAGAAAAGATTAAAATTACTTTCAAAATAAATGACAGGGAAGTCCGTTAATCCTCTAACTTCAGTTGAAAATTATTTTTACATAGTATTAACATTAGTTTGCACTCAAAAATTCTTTTCGGAATGGAATTTGGGATTTCTCTTCGCTTATAGTAAATATGAATGAAAGTTTGAATGCATTACTCTGTAAAATGTTAAATATGTATTTTAGTGGGTGTAAGTATGGAATTTGGTTTCGTCCTCATTTTATATCGTATGAAAACAGAAGGAAGTGTAAAGCAGAAAGGGTGGAGTCAACTCGTGTTTTCTAAACACAATGTGTCATAAGCAAAAGAGAAAATTATGAGCAGCTTCCTTAATCTACACCCTTTTGTCCTATTCATGAACTACCAGAAATTTTGTTTTCACCTTGTGAAACGCATTTTTCTTGACGGAAGTGTCTACAATTCAGAAGGTGTTTCTGATTAGTCATCGTTATTCTGTTCTTGAATAAGTGAAACTAAATTTCAATATAAAAAATAACTTGTTGCTTTTACGGATTGAAATTAAGGTTCCTAATCAGTTTATCAGTGATTTAAAAATGAAAAACAGGACCCATTAAAAAGATTGTTATTATTAAAACAATGTTTACGATTAAAACCATACATGTTGTGATTACTCCCATTGGATCAAGAATAAATAGTCAAAAACTGTTCATGAAAGGGGAATATCTTAGCTTCTGCTCATAAAAGCAAACGTGAACCACTTTAATATTAAGGAAATATTTGAACTCCAATATTTTGGGAGTAGGATGCATTTTGGAAACTTGCAGAAAGAGCTGGTAAGCATTTTTTGCCTCGCTTGCAGGTGAATTCTCGAACAGACAGACGAAAGCAGCGAGCAATACGTTGCTAAACCGCAAATACAAGTACCAATTTTTGTAAAACGTAAATTAAGAGTTCATCTTAACGACACAATTCACAATTTTCTAACTGAAGTTCCTCAGACCTTCGATAGCGTGGTCTTTTAACATGCCATGACCTTTGCGACATCCAATAGGAAAGAAGAATTTGAGGAGATGCGGAATGTTTCGAAGTCAATTTCATACGAATAGTCTTTCATTCGGCAAAGCTATTAGAGACAGTGAAGATAATTATTGAAACAATATGTTAATAATTCAATCACTGCAACAGTATATTTGATAGATGTTGGTAAAAATTCTTGGAAAAAATATATATTAGGACTATTGTCTTTGCCACTTTTCCCTCCATTTTTAAATTATGGAATATTATACCACTGATTAAATCAAATTGCTTATATTGTAGCCGTATGAATAATATACTGTAATTTCAATAAAATAAAAAAAAATTCAGAAAAAATCAAATGTAGAAAAAAGAAAAGAATATCAGGTTGTTTTTAGCCCATTATTTAATTTGCAGATTATTTTTAATCTGCTATTTTTACCGGTGATTAATCATAAGTGTATTACTGCTTTTAAATTCAAATTTATTTTTATAGTTCCTTTTGCAAAACAGATTCTGTAGAACATTAAAAATCGCACGTAGAGCCACTCCAGCAAATGTTATGATTATTTATTTTAATTAATTATATAGACAAAATACAATTAAATAAATATATCTATATGTCATAAAACTGCGTTTTACTGTATTTGGTACTTTTGCAAACTTACTTGCTTTGGTAAATTTTACAGATTTATGAAATTTAAACTAGAGATTTTTCATTTATCTTAAACATTTTTTTTCTTGTCCTATTTTTTAATTAACAAAATTATTTACTTAATTTTCGCTACTTTGTATGTTTGGTTAAAAGGCGATATTAATCGATCCCATTATTAATTCAATGCAAACTAAACTACAAATAAGTTGGAATGAACACATTACAAAAATAGCCATTATCGCTATAAAAATGGTCACTAAATTTTATTCTCGAGAGATATCAAGGCAAAACGAAGAAGTGTATGCAATTATTTTTGAAATCCAAGCCAAACATTTTGAGAATATAAAAATAAGCAGCAATTTAAAATCGTACACGGTATGCAAATTTACTCCCATTAAACATTGTTTGTTTTATACAACAGAGATATTAAAATTTACTGACGATTCAAAATGATACCCAAGATAAAATTATCAACTGCGTCAGGGGAGATTAAATCTGTCCCACCTGATAACGTCGAAACAATACCACTCAGGTATAATGCCAGTGTGAAACCGAAACGAAACAGATAAATCAGTTATACTGATTTATCTGTTTCCATCAATGGAATTTCATAAAATACCGCTTTGTGGGCAGCATAGCTCAAAATAAATGCAAAGAAACAATGGAAAATTTTTGAGATGAGAATGTCCTTAAGAGTGAGCTTTCCTTTTCAGATTTTGTGTTGGCAAAAATGTAAAGAGAAAGCTAACGAATTAGCGGGAAACAAACAATGCCTCTTGTTTTTATACATATATACGTGTGTGTGTTGTCATTAAAGCAACGAGTCACGCAGACATCGTTTGTGAGAAAATAAAAGGTAAAAAGGCTTAAGTGGGTAGATGGGAGTGTGCGAGGAAGAGAAGTGGTTCGAAACTGCCTCACCTTGAAAATTTTAGCGTCCGTTGGAGTGGGTGATGTCATGGCAAGCAAAAAGCGGTCATTGGACCGAGACGACTATATGAGCATGTTGTTTCAAAAAAAAAAAAAAGATTGAATGATACTATCAAAATGGAGTCCGGTTGCTCGTAATACCCGAGTTCCACCAAGTTGATTAAAGAAACGCGAAACAGCATGAGTCGACGTACGAAAGAGAAGAAATCTATAGAAGGATGATTAATGCATAAAATATGAATTTGTTTCGCGCATCAGCAGTTCATGTAAGCGCTTTTTACAATAGTATTCTGACTATGCATTCAAAACTACTGAAAAATGTATGACACGCTATTGATATTTTTACTTCATGCCATTTCACTCCCGTTTCTTATACGCAAACAAACTAATTTTCTCATGAAATGTCGACAGCTGACATTTACACATACATATGATTTCATCGAACCGGATGCACTAATTTTCAAAGGTGAAAATGATAAAATAATAATTTTAAAATAAATATAAGCACAGGAAATACCCATTTCTTATAAACTAG
Source organism: Argiope aurantia (assembly GCA_026543865.1). Taxonomy (NCBI): domain Eukaryota; kingdom Metazoa; phylum Arthropoda; class Arachnida; order Araneae; family Araneidae; genus Argiope; species Argiope aurantia. The sequence goes on from JAPMOR010076787.1 coordinate 468,039, forward strand.
ACTGTAGTATTATGCATATATTGTAGACATTTAAAAATCATCTAATGTTTAATTTTTTTTTATGATTAATGCTTAAAGCTAACAAAAATATTATAAGTATTAAAATATGCAGCATGATTTACATACAGTCAAGCAAGATTTATTTAATTAGACAATATGCGCTGAAAATAAGTAACTCTAACGATTAAAATTTCTCTTTCGTTCAAATTCTGCAGCATTTTAATAATTAGGTAATTCTGCACTAAAATTAGGTATTCTAACAGCCGTCAAAAACTGTGATTTTAAAAAATTTTGAATAAAGAACTTTTGAGAAACTTTTCCTAGTTTATTTTTGCTTTTTTTCAAGAACATACTTTTATTAATGTATAATATATTTTATTTAGCAGCAAAATTTTAGTTTTGACATCCATGTTTTTTTTTTCTGGTAAATCATTACTAAGTGCCATCTTCAGAACACGGAATCGTAACTTAATTTAATTAATTATTAATTAATAATTATGAATTTAACATATTACAATAGTGATTTTTCATTGTGATTACAATAGTGATTTTTCATTGTGAATGCATAAAAAAATGTACAAAATTTGAAAACTCCAGCGTACCAAGAAATGAGAACAAAATCGATAACAAAATTCCGCATTAAAATAAGAAACAAGTTAAACAAAATATTTTTTTAAAAAAAATAGGAAAGGCATAAACATTTTCATAGCAAAATGAAAAAAACATAAAATATTTATAAATAAAATCTAGAATTGGCTATATTCAATTATTAAATTATTTTTAATAGAAGTGTCATTCATATAAAAAGCAGTTTTAAACATTTCCATTCTTCCTCACAAAGTCGGAAGTCAAATCAAATCAATCCTACTTCAAATATCTTTTTCGTAAATTAATCACATTACAACAATAATAATATCATCGATTTATAAGTTTTAAAACAACGCCAATTTTATGCATAAGAAAAAAAAATTAATAAAAACGCAAAAAAAGTCAATTTTTAGGAGGAAACTGCAGTATCCTTACTTATAAAGATAACTTCTAAACTAAAAGAGATTCAACAACTGAGGCTTGTTCATTGAAAATAATTGGATATAGAAACTTTGATAAATAGAAAGAGATTAAAGCATCAAATGCATTGCTGCTGGCCTTGTCTTGTTCCAATTCGCAAAAAGAAAACTAGGTGGCGTGTCACTCACGAAATTGGGGTTATTGTTTTCGTGACATGTAAGGTTTCGATGTCAGAACAATAGATTTTTAAAGCATTTATTTTAATTCTATTTTCGAGCCGAGACTTGCGCGTGTTCAGTTCTACTGAAGACAGGTGATACTAGTTTAGTTTTCTAAAATTCAAAATTGCAATGAATACTTTTCTAAAGACCAATATCAGAAAGAAATGGGTTTACATCAATAGTTTGACAAGCAGGCCTTTGTCTGGAGATTAAATTATTATTCTTTAAGAACACCATTTAAACTACTGAAACTTATCTCTATCTAAAAATAATTAAACAACGGACTTAATGATAACAGTTTTGGCAAATATTTTGAGAAACTTGCATTTATTCAAATATACACCGTGTTAATTGATGATTGAAGTGTGGAGAACTAGAGTGAATTATCCAAGACATTCAAACTCGTTAAAATGAACTATGATTCATTGAAAGATAGGACTGAATAAAATGGGAAACGTATTTGCTTTTTAACACGAATGGACAAAAAACATCTTTCCTATGCTAGATCGTATCGATTGTCAAATGGAAATTCAATATTATTTTATCATTTTTTATGTTAATACAGAAGTAATAATTTTATATAAAAAATTCTGAACTCTCATTGTCCATTAACTCTTTTTTACATTACTATTAATTTAAGAAAGAAAAAAAAATTATTACAACAGCTAAACATATTCATCTTAAAGCATCAGAAATAAGCAAACAGATTAAAATGAGGACATAAATCAATGCATTCATGTTTCATTTCATGCTTTATTTCTGCAATAAGGTACACTTTTTAATGTCTGGAAATAAACCACGACAAATTTAATGTCGAATATATGCGATATATAATCTATAATTACTGAAATTGCTGCTCAAAAACTATTTTCAAAAATTTATATTGCATGCAACATGACTGCTTTAAATTAGAAGAATCTCCATCGCAACTCTACTTTATCTACTTACATATAGATAGTGATATATATATATTACTATCTATTTGTAAAATATCTTGAAAGTTGAAAGTTAACTTCATTTAGTAATTTTATTTCATAAACATTTTCGCTAATTCAGGCACAGGTATTCATAAATCATAGGTATAAAGATATTTATTGATGCAAAAATAATTAATACTATCTAAAACCATGACTTACTTTAAATTTTTTACAACTGCTTTTAGCGAATTATTTTATCTAATTTTGTGATTTTGCTCACTAGACAGAAATTCCTTAATTATTTCAGAATGGGTCAGTTTTTCTTGAAAAGCATAAACTCGTTACAAATCTGAACTGCAATGGACTTACAGTTTCTCTTTTAACATTTTGCTACGTTTCTTTTCGCTAATGTATGCAGTATTGTTAAAATGCTAGTTATCATGCGCTTCTCATTTGAAAAAAAACTTCTGTGAATATTAATATTCTTCATGATTAAATACATACATTTAGAGCTATTTTTCTGCTGATTTTAAAATATTTTATCAACCTTTTCTTAATGTCTTTAGTATTGTTTTTATGTATTCACCGGTAAAGAGTAATGGCAATTTCCATGTAGTAATTATAATGTACGAAATTATGTAATAGTAATATTATGATAAGATCTTACATAAGAATTTTATTTCTTGCAAGCTTTCACTGTCATAGCTGAAACATGGTTTAATTGTTTATAAAATTTCAAATAATCAAAGGAAATCGTATTACCAGAGTTCGATAAGGAAATAAATATCCAGGTAAAATAATGTCTAAGATTCAAGATGGATTTTTTTAAATCTTAAAATGCTATTTAAGATTGGATTTTAGTTCACGAGTGTTTTATCGCATAATAAACTCATAAAAAATTATTTCGTTGGAACTTAAGTAACTAAAAATGAATTGAATTAGGTATTATTAATGAAATCTAATATAATTTAGATTGAATAGATTACTGCACAAATAAATTCATTAATGTTTTCGTATAAAAGCTTTACCTCACTTCCAGATAAAAAAAAAATATTTTCTGTTACGCGCAGCATTATTATAAAAAGGCCATTTTCATATTCACTTACCCCAGACAATTCTTTGCATCAAGTCCAACACATATTGTTTTAATTTAATCCCTTGGATATAAGATTAATATTATTTAGCAAACAATCAAAATAATGAAATTTCCTGAAAACGGGAGTTAAATAATTCGCATGCTTTGAAAACAACATCATCCACTCTCTTTCAACGGATCAAAGTGTCGCAAGAATGCTGAGGAGACACAAGACATTTTTTTCGCGACATCCCATGGTCTACTGAGTTCGAATTTAATATCTGTCTGAGTCAATATGAGGTCTGAGTCAAGCATCAGAGCAATGAATTTTTCCGCAGTCATAGCTGCTATGACCTAAATTCAGCGATCAGAAACACAGAATTGACGAATTTTTAAACGGCTAAGATGTTGACTTCAGATTTTCCGAAGGTTGAAACGCCTGTTGGATAAATAAACTGGAATCAAAATCATTGAAAAAACTTTGTTAGGTTTCGCAGAAGCACGCTCTATTAACTCTTTGTAATTGATGGAAAGTCATCTGTTCGTATAGAGGCTCTTTAAAGCAATCAAAATTTTGTATCTGATTTTAAAATCTCTTTAATGCAATTTAAGTAAAGATAATTGTTAGCCGCAATAATATAATTTTCTATTGTAGTGATCTCCTGATTTAACAGATTAACCAAGGCGTCAGGAGCGCATTAAGCAAGAAATCCGTACAAATTGTGAAATGAGGTATGAGATATTAATAGAAATAATAAAATCGATTTGAAATAATAATGTGAACTTGAATGCGAAATATCTGTATTGTACATTGAACAAAAACAGTTTAAAAGGAATCCAGCCGGTAATCCAAATCACCATGCATAATAACATTTTAAGCTTAATTCGTCTGCATTCATGCAATTTTTTAAAATCTGCTCTTAATTATAGCAATGATATTACAATGATGGCGCATACTAAAAATATGTAATATTATCCCAAAGTGTTTACTTATTAACACAATAACTAAAACGATGAAATTTATTGCAAAATATCAAAAATCAATTAAAAATTAAGAACAATTTGTATGCCGAAAATGAATATCAAAAATTTTTTTCTTCTTATTTTAAGTGGTAAAGAAATGAGTTCTCTGCGAAAAATACACAACGGAATTTTAAGCAAAAATAATAAACATTTATGATAACATTTAAACACCCACATTCCTGTAATTCCAGTTATTTAAAAATTATTCATTACATCAAATTCAAACAGCAAGAATGCAGCTATATCACAATTACAGCAAAATCTCTTATAATTTATACTTCTTCATTGTTAAAGGAATAAAATTTTAAAATGGATTTCCATTATGGATATAGTAAAATATTTAGTAAGAATTCCCCATAGGTATGAAAAAAAATTAATTCATACACTATGTAAGAAATACAGTTCTAAAACTGGAAAAATGTTTTTATACGGCAAAATAATAAAATTAAAAATGTTTTAAATATTGGAAATAAAATAGAAAGTTTGAAAATAAATTACGACACTACACATTAACTAAAATACAACACATACTATTGATTAAGTATTAAATGATAAATTAAGATAATTATAAAAAATAAAAAATAATGATTTCCAAAACAACCTCCAAATTTATTGTCTTAAATTTCGGTAACAAAATAGATTTTAAAAGAATGTTTTAAAAAATATTTTTGAACCATTTCCTTAAAAATAGTAAGTTAAATGTTAAATTCAGAAAGAGAAAGTTTTATTCCGATTTATATATATTATTTAAGTTTAATTCTAAAGTCAAACTGAAAAAAAAGAAAACGAGTTTTTACTAATAAAAACAGCTACAAAATTTTCATATATTAATCAAAATGTTAATGAAAATATTCTCAGAATAATGAAAATATTCATATAAATTTCTACATTTTGATATTTTAAATTTATCTCAAGATTATTTTTTCTGATGCAAACTTCACAAGAAATTTTATTTCAAATTTATTATTTTATTTATTCGTTTTTTAATGATGAATAATATTCGGGACAGTAATCGGTTAACTAGCTCTATACACTTCAGAATAATATTTGCAAAAAGAAAATTTAAAAAAACTAAACTTTTAATTCAATTATGGATACTTTTATCATAAGTATTATTGCCTAATTTTTTATTCAATTATTTAGGTACACGCGACATTCTATTTCAAGAGCTTTTCGATGATAAGAAAATTTATTATTAGAAATCTAAGCAGAAAATTTAATTTTCAAGAATAAATAGTATGGATGTAATATACTTTAAATCTTATTTTAAAAAAAGCACTTTTGAATAATCTTCTTCAAGAACTAGATTTAAAGCAAATAGCATATTATACATACATATTATATATAATATGCTATTTGCTTTACCTATATATATATATATATATATATATATTCATAAATTAAAATGATTGAAGAATTTTTCTAAATTATATAGAAGTAGAATTGTGGGTGATTTCAGACTGCAAAATGGAATTTAAAATATATCTACTCATCTTTCGAAAAAGTTCAAAACACCTAATTGCAATTTATTTCAATAAAAATAAGTTATACTAGTTTCACACGATTACAATTAGTGCATTTGATAATCACTAAATCGGAAGCATATAAATAAATCAAGAATAAAAGCTTCATTAGGAATTATTCAAAACTATTAAATCTCAATGGAACTCAAACTAAATCAAAACACCAAAATGGTACAAAATAATTTTATTTAAAAATATTCTATTAAGATATTTTTAATGAAGATAAATAGTATGAAAAATAAGAACAAATAGAGCAAAAGCAAACCTATTACTTATCTATTACATTTCACGATATTTTGAGCATTATAAATAAGATAAATAATATTGCTGAATATTCACTAACAAAAATTTAAAAGATAATTTTTTTATAACAAATGACAGATTGCAACATATTACATTTGGAAGTATGAGTCAAAATTAATAAACGTGATTGGTGCAGTTTACCATGATTCATCAGAAACTCATTTGAAGAATTATTTGCTCTAAAACATGAGTTGAATGATAAACGATTGGCTTTTCAAACACAGAGTGTAATTGCTTTATAGTTTCAGATTTGAAAAAGATATTTTCCGCATTAATAAAGGATCTAATTGCAGATTAATTTAGTTGCTCAAAACTATACGTAATATAATAAAGTTGTTTAGTACTAGAGAAAAATAACAAATAATTTTATAATGTGAGAGTGTTTCGTAAATGAATAGCAACATTTATAAACCACAACATTTTTGTTGAATTTTTAATATTCAAATAGAATTTAACTTAAAATATCATTGTGATAAATAAAGAAAAAAAATATGCATACCTTTGGAGTCAAAAGAAATTTTAAACAAAATCAGATATGATAAAGATTTTATTAATTACTATTTCAAAACTTCGTGAAAAAATTAAGTTTCTTATTTCAAATTTTGAAATTTTGAAAAGTTAAAGAATTATCAACGTAAAAAAAACCTCTAGTAACAGTCATATTTGATTTCTTGGTGCTGAAAACTGCTTGAAAATTAAAAATTTTTGCATCAAGCAAAATAATCTTGACATAATATACAATTTTGCTTTTTTAATGAAGTCAGAAAAGTTTTCACAGGAATCGTAATTAACAAAATGGCCCGTTTTAAATACAATTTTTGACTTTAAATTCGGTGTTTAGTAGAAAAGAAAAAGTAATGCGTAGTTTTGAAAAACAAAAACAGCTCTTGCTATCAGCTGGACTCAAAGTGACCTTTTTGGACAAAGTTAAGATTCTCAGGGAACAAAGGGCTGAATTTTTCTTTGCGAAGAAGGTTTAATATAATTGATTTTTACAGCTTTATAAACTAAAAAACAAAATCATTTAACATTACCATTTTAAATTAATAAAGGAAATCACTCACTCCAAAAAAATTCGATTGAATAACAGGCATGGAATACTCAATAGATGTGATTTTGAATAATTCATGACTTTTGCGAAACACAGACGCTGGAGTTTCCGAAATTCACGGGTTACTTTTTATAAATTCTATTTCAACCTCACTTTACTTCCTTAAACATAAAATCACACTCTCACAGCATTTTTCCACTAACTGGGATAGTCTTTTCTCCTTTGTTCATTTTTACTTTGAATATGGAAAAGTATAGTCAGTGAAATTCAGTTCCATCATTCAGTTCTTTGACGTGGAAAACGTAAAGATAAGGCAGGTGTGTTCGTGTTTTACCACATTAAAAAGTATTCTGTTTTTTTTTTTTCATTATTTATATATTCATGTTGATTGATGGAAAAGGTTGTAGCATATGTAGCATACAAGAAATTCCAAATGGTAAAGAAGCAAAAGGTTTAAAATTCACGATTTTTTTAATAGGAATTTTTTTTACTGAAGTTCGATATTCAAATCCGAATGTAAATTCCATACACACGCACAAGAGCACGCGCGCGCGCACACACACACATAAATTGCCAAATATAATACCTTATAATTGTTATTTCGTGATATTAGATTCAAACAGTAAATCGATATAAAAAGACGTTTAACATTAAATTAAAGAATTAGACTAAGACATTAGAAAATGTTTAAATTATCAATTGATGAAAGATTCATTTATTGAAAATGAATGAGAATGAGAAGCGTTCTTACTTGCAATAGAAACATCGAAAGGAAAAATAATATTAGAGAATTTTGCTTTATTAAAGGTAAAAGCAACATTTCTATTGAATATTATTTGTATTTAATTCAACCGAATATCATATAAATTAATACTCATGGATGTCTGAAAAAAATTGAACATCAAATTCTGATAAGCATTTAAATCACGTTATTTTAATAGCCCTACACTTGTTATGTTTCTTGAATATCTGAACTTCCCTAACAGCATCGTGTCACATGACATGAAAAATACAACTGCCTGCAACATCTAATAGATAATTGCATATTGTCTTACGCGATACTGACAAGTCACTTTTTAATTCCTCACGTGAAATGAAGACTTCAATATTAAGAGCAATTTACTCGTATTCTATTCTAAAAATTAAATATGGTAATTTAATTAAAACATATTGATGAAAATTAAAGAATAGCAAATATAAACTTTCAGTTTATATATTATTTACTGTCTGAAAGGATTTGGTTAATAGACATGACATAGATAATAATTGACATGACAAAAGATAGTAACAGACATTTAGATAGACACGGCAAAAGATTTTATTAAAATCAAAGTAAATTAAAAAAGTTAAAATAAAATAAATGAAATTACACGTTAAAATAAATTACAAATTAAAATAAAATAAAAATTCACTGTGACATTTTTAAAGCATACGAAAAGATACAACAGAGCTTTCACTCCATAACTTTCAACAATTAAAGAAATGAAACGTTTATAGAAATAATTAAAATGTTTTAAATTCCATTGCAAATTACGCATAAACATGCTATTCATAAAATTCTATTTCAAAATAATTACCATAGCTAAATGGATACTATTATAAAGTTGTTTTTTTTTTAATTTTAAGATTATTAAAAAATTGTTTTTGTGAGATAACACTTCTAGAAAATATCTATGAAAAACACCAAAAGTTTGTTCAACTTTTAATTAATTATAAATTATTTTCATGAAGAATACACTATAAGTTGCGGATTCCCATCTTTTAATTTGTCACTGTCCTATAGTTTGTCTCGTAGAAAGCCAGCATGCACACTTAAGCTTTTATTAAATCACAAAAATGAAAGAAAAATATTACTCTTCATTTCAGAAGTAATGTACAACATATATCAGAAGCATTTTGTTGGTTTGAGAATTTTATATAATACGATTCATTTCATAAAAAGTTCATACGAAGAAATAATCAAATGGGATGAGTATGATTGCAGTTAGAATAGAAACAGAACCCTCAGTTAAAATATAAATGAAAAGCATTTCTTCATGTAAAAGTTGCATTATCCATTATCGAACAGAGTAAAACATTTCCATTCTTATATTAAGCACTTAAAATTGCCCATAAAATTTCCAGCATATTTTTTCATTACTTAGTAACATTTTTAGTAATTTTATATTAAACCTTTTGCAAATAATTGCTTAAGATTACTAATTCTATTTGTGTCATGGAGTAAAGAGTGTAACAATTATATAGTATATATACTGGTCGTTTCATTGGTGACTCTTAAAACAAAAAGCAAGGAAAAATGAAAATCTTATAAATAAGCAATTAAAAGTACTTGTAACCAAAATAAAAAATATATTTTTTTAATATGCACTTAAACTTTTCAAAAAACAACTTTTGTTCTATTTTGCTATCTACACGAAAAAATCAAAAATATTATTTAAAGTAACAATTAGATTTAAAATTTAAGAGTAAAATTTGTCTGATTTTTACTCCTAAAAATGATTGTATGTCATTAAAACTAAAAAAAAAAATCATTAAAGAATTAACATTCTTAAAAAGGTAGCTATTTGCCTTTTCAAACAAGTATTTCAAAAAAATGTTCTAGAAATATTTCTTCTGAAAACTAAGAAGAAAAAAATATTTAGTGAATAACTAAAGCAAAATAGTGACTGCCGGCACAATTTTTACAATTTTATTGACGTAAAATTGTAAGTACGAGACGTAAAATAATGAAAATGATTTCAACATGCAACATCTCTAAACTGTGCATGTCCACAGGGTTTCAATTAACAAGATAGTCGTAAAATGGATTATTGTCCTTGAATAAACCTCATTACCCAAATACGATGCCAAAAAGTCCGAATTGAAGTAAAAATTTTGAAATAATGAGCCAATTATTACATTCTCAAGACGTAGAGACCACAAGCAGCGAAAAATATCAGCTGTTGCATAAATACATCTTAAATCCATTTTCGGCTGCAGAAAATATGAGAAGCAAATCCAAGTGCTTTAAAAATATATAAGAAAAGTTCTGAACTCAAGCGTTAACTAAATAATAAAATTATATTTCTGAATTAAAAAAAAATCCAGACGTCATCAATTGATTATCTTAAAAATTGTATTGTGACAATTATGAAATACGCGAGCTTTATCATAATACAGAAAAGAATATCACTTATAAAAAATTTAACAATAACAATTTACTAGGGGATGTCTGACAATAGCTTCCGCAATAAAAAATTTTAGACAAGCCATTACAATTGAAGTTCAACAGATTGGTAATCTAATCAAACTAAATCACTCATTTCACGCATGGAACTGATTAAAAGTATTTTTTCTTAAACTTTTTGTTTGCCATCCAGATAGAGAAAGAGATAAACTAGTTAGTGACTCATAGTGATTTTTTTGGATTTTTGGATTCGTTGATAGATAATCAGTCAATCATTATCTTCAGATTGATGGATCTGGTTTCCCATATTCCTAAAGCCTCCATTTTATTTATACATTTTAGTAACAGATTTACTAATCAATATGTTTTTGATAATGTATCACAAGCAATGCTTCGAAATATGTATTTCGGAGAGGAAATTCTTAAAAGCCGAGATTTCAATAACTAATTCATGAAAAACAAGATCCAGCATAAATTTAATGTTTCGTAGTTTGCTTATGAAATTCTTTACCACAATTTGTAGGACAAATTTAGAAATGAGATCATGAAATCGGTGAATGATTGGTAAACACCCATCTATTCAGCAGTCTCTAAGCATAGTTATTAAACTTACGATTGATTAAATCCATTGCATTCCCGGTTTAGAAAGTTCATCTGAACACATTTGATCTAAGATATTTTACACCTTTCCTAGAAAACTAAACTGTGAAATGAAAAGTCTCAACAGATATTTTAAGAATTTTCATCAAATTTCTTTAAAATTTTGACAGACTTAATGGATTTATGAAAATTTTCCCCTTAACTAACTGCATCCATCTGATATCCATAATATCCTATTTATGTATGATAAATGATTAACACACTAATCAAAACAAAGGCACTGGAAAATAGAAACTGAAATAAGCGGCCTATTTTGGATTTATTTGCCTTTTCCAATCGAGACGAACAGATTTGACAGTGAAATCTTCATTCGCATTTCAGATAGTTTCACTCCACCGATCCACTGCATTCGCAATCTCTAGTTCCGCTCAGTGACAGTACTGTAGGACAGAATGATTTCTAAAATTTTTCCAAACAACTGACATTGTAACTGTGCTCATTGCATCGGACAACTCTTTCAGCTCCACCTCACAGACTTTTCAAAGTTGCTCCATCCGCACTGGATTTACAAGATTGGAATATTTTACATCATTTTCACACAAAGAGATGAATTGCGAGTTAAAATTTCTACCTATTGTGCACTCGAATAAAATTCTAATTCAGAAAGTACACGTAGAGAGAAGGAAAGGTTTCAAAGAATATTTTCTACCGTATTCATGCAGAACACTTTATTGTAAAAAGTAAAATAAGTTTTAGAAGAGGTTGAATAAATGAAGCGAAAACCAAGACATTTTGCCATGAAAGAATTTTTAACAAAAAACTAGCAATGCTAGAGCAAACGTAAAAATTCAAGAACCTACGAAAGAGTTAAAGGATTTTTCTGTAAAAATCTTATAGACTTGGGCATGTTATTAAACGTTTCAAATTCACATTTTTAGTAATAATTAAAAGCCACTACGTACGTAATTGAATACAAAAATAAATTCATGAAAGGATGTTGATTCCATCTCGATAACTTCATTATTAAAATTTGAGTATGAAACTAATTTATTTGCCCTATTGTTGTAATTTTTATACCTTATCCATTCTATCATGTAAAAGATACGAAAACTCGCAGGGAAAAATCAAATCTAGGGATTCCCTTAGTATAAATTAGATATAAGTTATAGGAAATTACAATTTATCTCACAATTTATGCTAATAAAAAGTATTTCCACTTCACTTCAATAATACTTTAAGTATGAAGCAAATATCCTGTTATGGAAATTTAGGTAATTTCGGTTAGTTTCTGACCTAATTATTGAAAAGTGTGAAAACAGAACGGATTTTACAATCGACTGACCTCTGAACTTATAAAAATGCTGTATTAGAAGAATTTAATTAAACTAGTTTTTGAATTGCCTTTTCATCACAAATAGGTCAAATATTTACAAGAAATGTTCACTTAATAGCGCAAAAATTTTATAGAGTATAACAATGAATAAACAGCATTTCAATCAGTCGTTTTTATCATTCATCTTGAGATAAATGATTTGCTTTAGAAAATGAAACAATCATTCATCTGGTATAGAACACATATAATTTTTAATCCACAATTAAAATTTTATGCATTTTAAAATAAAAAAATTCTGAAAAAAAAATTCTTTTTAAATTTTTGTATAAAAGATCAAAATCTATTGTAATGAAAATAGTAACAGAAAAAGAAAAATATTGGTCAATCCATTTTCTTTGGAGGGGGGAAGTGCATGATATATCTAGGTTACCACTTTTCAGCAAAAATTATAAACATTAAAAGATATTAAATGATAATAAAAATACATTAGTATAATCCTGCAATGATAAAGGGAAATATAAAATTTTCCAAGATTACTAAATAATTCAGCTGCATCTTGAAACAGGAATTATTTTAATAGGCTCAGTTCTAATATATTTATCATTTAATATTAATAGGGTTTAATACTGCCGCATTGAAGAAAGACTGTCGAATCTCCATGGCCGAATGGTCATGGCACTGGTCTCGGGATCAAGAGACCTGGGATCGAATAACCCGCTAGAGACACTGAGATTAATGGTATATGTAAATACCTAATTCCTTGATTTTATGTTTTCCTTTATTTCGTGTTCCAGAAGATACTGGACATTTCTTTAGTTTACCAGACAAGTGTTCTGGACTTTTCTTACTGTCTCCAGAAGAGTATTCTGGAACTTTCTCTGCTTATATAAAAGCAGAAGATTTGTCAGTTACTGTATTCTCAGTTCTGACTTCAGTTAATAAATTGGTTTAGCTCTACCTCTTGTGTGTGTCATTAAGTTCTATACTATAGTTCTACGTGACAATATAATCTAGAAAAAACGTTCGACTAAAAATGCATTTAAAATAACACAAATACATAATTTAAAATTTTCTACAGCTATGTAGAAAGATTTATAATGTATTTTCAACAGATTCTCTCAATGAAAATTTATATCAGTCATTAAAATCTGATTTGAAGAATCGCATCTCAAGAAAAAATTCGTATATTAAAGTATGGGATTTTGCATTATAAATGAACACTAATATTAAATAACTGATTGATTCGTGTCTCGATTTTTCTTACAACACTCTAAAGTGACTATTTTTTTTATTTGAGTTAGATCTCGTCATTTTAAGCCATAATTTGATATCAAGGATAGCCCGTAGAGTCAGTCTTTCAACTTACATATCGTCAGATCAGCATTATTGGTGCTGAAACTATTTCATAATAAATTTGCTTCAAAGTATAAAAGATGTATACCTAAAAGATTACTAAGCAATTAAAGAAATAAATAATATAAGCATAAAAGCTAATAAATAATGTAATAATAAAGGCTAAGTGTAGATATTATTATTGAAGATCAATTTTTTTCATCTATAACAAAAGTATGTGCTACATTTATAAAATATGTTATTACGAATCATATTACACCAGCCGAAATATATTTATTAACATGAGATAATGTCTAAATGTAGCAAGATCTCTTTTTAATACTGCAATCTATTAATTACAAATCTATATCTCTACTATTAATAAAGAAGAATACATTTTGGCGCTCAGCAGGACAGACTGATAAATTTGATATAAATAATTATTTGATTTGGAAAGTAGAAATGTGCAACTCGAAAGATTTTTAGAATTTTAATTATTCATTTTATAGCACTTTCCGGCTGAAACCTTCGAAAACTTTAATGTGAAAATATAATTTTCACCACATTTAAAATTCAAGAAATTTTCTTTTTCAAGTTATCAATCGGGTCATTTTCTCAAAAATGTTGGTCATATTTTTAAAATAGATTTTTACATAATTTTCTTCAATAATAATTGTTGAAAGAAAACTGAAGCCGTTTTCCTTGCTTCATCAAATATTTATCCACAGTTGAAAGTAAAGAAGAAAGACACTTTTCATCACCTACACAATTTACACGAATAATAATAGTCGCGGGAGAGGCAGTGTACATTTAGAAGACAGTTACGTTCTTGATGACACAATGATGTCAAGGGACATGATTCCATTTACATGTCTACGAACATTTGTAAAGCTTATGTCATCCAAAAAAAAAATTACTTCGATAAAGGAAGCATGAACATCAATTTATCTTTAATTAAAATTAAACACATTCATTAATAACTATGAGCAAGGAGATCGCAACATATGAATAGTAAATTAATAAATACAGAGAGTAAAGAATTTAGACCGGTAAATAAAATGTAATTGAATACAAGCAAATATACTGCCTTTGTCATGAACTACTTTAGGAGACACAGGAAAAGGAATTTTAGCTCATGTCTAAGAAGAATTTTGCCATGAACAATTTACTTAAATTATGGCATCAAAGGTCATATATTTTAACAATGGACTCGAACTATCGCTTGTTCTATCAAAAAAACGATGTTGACCGACGGGCAAAATTCTACAGAAACATACTAATTCTTCATTTCCTAGAACGACGCGATGTATAAAATTCTGAATCGTTTTCCTGTTTCCGAAAATGGGTACATTGGAGGGGAGGGGGATAATTCATGTTATCTAGAATATTAGAATGATTTCCTTTGTTATTTAAAGTCCATTAAGGCAGTAGATAAATTCTTACATATAAATTAATAATTTAAATACTTATATTACTTTTTTTAAAGAATAGAGCGTAATTTTTCTCATGTACTAGCTATACATGGAAAAACAAACACACACACATATCATTTTTCATTTAAAAAAAAGGAAAACAGCACAGATACGTATTTCTGACAATTCGTTTGAAACTTTTTCTATTGCTCATTCAGGTCGTAAAATCTGACCCGGCCTAAATGATTTTCATCAAATATCATAAAGTGAGAATATACCATCTATTTGTAAAAAGAAAAGCTACATAAAATGTTCTAAATCTATATCACAAAAAAAGGGATGAACTGGCAAGCCTCTCAGCACCTAAAAAGAGGCTCTATCAAAAATAATTTTATCTCTGGTTTTATTTGATTTGCCATTTTAATGGCAACATAAAAAATCTCACTAAATCGCGTCTATTATTTAAGACAAAAATAAAGGACTGTAAAGTGTAAATTACAGTCTATGTTCAAAAAACTTTAGTGTAAGTGAAGTTTAGGTGTGGATGCTTAGCCAAAAATAAGCTTCTTTTTCCTTATAATCTTGAATCGAGGCAATCTTCAAACAACATTTCTCGAAAGGGAAAAGTCCATTCTAGATAAGCATTGTTCTACTCATAAATACAGCCGAACTTTTGAAAAAAACCCATCATTTAAAGTGTTGTAACAGCTCTCTAATTGTTCAGGGAAAAACGTAAGTGTAATAATCTCAATTACAATCAAAACTATGCAGTGAACTGAAATGGAAACAGCGAATAAGATTACAGAAAATAAATTTCTCAACAAAAATATTATGTTTCATTTTAAGTTTTTAAATAAAAGTAAAAACGTTTTTTACTGCATTTCCAACAACAAATTAACAGTTCAACAAGTATTTGGTATAAAGTTACCATAATACAATTGTTGTAATTATTGTATTAAATACGGGAACTTGGTTTCTCATTCAACAATATAAATACATTTTAAAAATAACATTTAAATTAGTTATTATTCAAAAACACAGAAGGGGAAAATCTTTTCTTAATCTTTGAAAAGATTTGCTTATTTTATTACATTTCAGTTACCGATTCAACGCCCTGTAAATTACATGCCATTTAAATAATTACAACAATACTTTTTCCTGTAACTCATTTTCAAAAATTATAACTTACATATATAATTGCATATGAGTTATCTCATTAATATAAGTAAATAATCCATTAATATTAGTAATAAAGATTAATAGCATTCAGTATGAATGCTAATTCTCCTTGAATTTCGGAAATTATAATATATATATATATATATATATATATATATAATGACGTCTCTCTCTCTCTCTCTCTCTCT
>JAPMOR010076787.1:493016-522208 GCA_026543865.1 Argiope aurantia
ATATATATATTTAACCACAGATATTTAAATAAAAAAATATTATTTTAAATATAGATTTTAAAACAAAATGATTCAACAACAACAAAATTATTTTTATCCAACAAATTCCTATTGTTATAAAGCAAGAAAAAAATTTCATTCAAATCTATGATGAAATAAAGCAAATTAATTTAGTCAGATAATTTTCAACGGTTAAATCATTATGACGAATATTGCTTCGCTATCCTCTCCAGTTTCCTGATTCTAAAAGAAGAATCTTATAAAAAATTATATAACATAGAAAAAAAAATGATCAACAGTTTTAATAAAATTCCAATGACCAATACGAAACTTTGCCCCAAGTGAATCTAAAATCAAACTAAACAACTGATGAAATATAATTTATAACTGAGCTAAGGTTACGAAAGAAATGTTCTAACTTAAAGCATTTTAATGTAAGAGAAATAATCGATAACAATCCGAAATGTTGTTAATCTGTTTCTGTCTGAAATGTTCGTTCCTTGAAACTAGTGTATTCTTTTTACTATTATAAATCAAACAGCAGGGTGCCAGGAGTGCGAAAGAATCCAATGTAATACAGTGAATTAATATTCAGAAATATTTCACCATGAAGTGAGAGAGAGAAAATGAAAGCCATAATGGGATAGATCTAGATCATTTCAAAATGCATGTAGTGACTACACCCAAAACAGCCTTATTAAAAGAGTATTCTCATGTCATTAAATGGCTTAAACATTTCTATACGATCTATAAACACAGTCAATTAAAATGATTTCTATAAGGCTTTTCTAACAAAATTGTTTCAAAAATATTCAATTAAATTGTTTTGAACAAAAGAAAAGTTAATTTTGTAGCAGTTACTGGAAATTAATCTGCATTTAAGCAGAAACTTGAAATGATATTCTCGATCGAATAAATCGAATGTAACCGTATAAAGTTGAATTCAATTTAATTTGTTCAAGAATGAATGAAATTCTCAGTTACGATTTTAACCCATTCACAAACAATGACGTGTTCGACATGCACATCGAATAAATTAAATATTAGCTTTAGATCTATAGTTAAGTGAAAATATAAGTAATTTAAAGCTAAAAATCCCTTAGAAATGCTTCAATATCTCAAATGTCCCTCATTTTATTATATGAATTTAAACGGCAATAAATATCCTCAAAAGAATGTGTCGTAAGTAAATTCATCAGCAATAAGTAAATTCATAGATCAAGGAATTAATAAAAAGTTCCAACTCACTCAACACTAAACACCATTGGAATCAGCTGGTAATGACACTGGTTATGTCTAATTTCATTTAAATCTTTTATGCAAAACTTGATTTCATAATTACCCCCTCAAAGTATTTTTGAATATCAAATTATGATAACATTAAAGTTGTATTAATTTCGTAACCTTACATCAGCTCTGTGTTTTGCATGAAAGAAGCTTCCAAAAGGAATTAGGTTCTGTGAAACATAATGCCATTAAAAACGTAATTGTTTGGATAAAAATATTTTTAATTGGCTATTATCTATATTTTCACTTTCTTATTCGTCACGTAAACTTCACAAAAAATAAACAAAAAATCTTTCAAAATTAGAATGCAATCGTCCAGTTAAATATTTGAAGAAGCAATGATGAAGGTTGAATTTTATTTAGACAACGAATAAAATTATTGAAAATTACGTAAAAAATTTTATTTGTCAAAATTAAAGGAAAAAATACACGATAAAAATATATTTAATTAAAAAGACAATTTAAAAATTTTTAAAATACCATAAAATTCTATTTTTTTTATTTATTCATAATGGGAATATGCAAGTATGACGCTTGATTAATAAAACTTTCATGTAAAAAAGTAGCTGCTCCGATGAGTACATTTCCATCCACCAAGCGGTCTGCAGAGAGAACGCGAATACATATATAAATTTGTAATTAGAAGATATATTCAGTATTTATTATTCATTCTTATCTGTTTAAAGACAATAGCACTTGCTTTCATGTTTTCGTTAAAAAGTTACATAATAACAATTAACACACAAGACACAATTGAAACAAAAATAGCAAATTTCTATAAAAATTTTCTACTTTTACGTTACCTTAATACTTAAGTCCTCAATTTTTCACATCATTTTAGTCCTGAAGGGACAGTTCATAAGCTTCATCTTCTTGCACAATTTTTATTTCTATTATTTAGAATCCAATTTTTATTATAAATAGTTTTTATAAATATAATTTCTCGAAGGTTGTTGCTAATGTACGCATTAAAATTTGTGCAAAACAAGCTATGCTTGCTTTTAAACTTTAATATTAGAATTCAAATAATATAAGACAAATAAATATATTCATGTCAATACTATAAGACAAATAAAATTATTTTAAACCGATAAATATAAAGGTAAATCTAGCACATTCATTTTTCTAACATCATCTTTTTCAAATCTAACTTCAAAACAAAACTATATTTCAGAACTGCGCTCCAGCAGACGCATAGAAAAGTTTAGAAAATAAAAGAAAGATTTATTTCTGTTGTTTTCTGTCGATAGCGGTTTCAGGTAAGCCTTTTAAAAAAGCATCAACTATCCAAACTTTTTGCCATAAAAAAAAAACCTTTATTACCCAGCATGCGAAATGTAGAATGATTTCGTGTTCCTTCAGGTAAGTTTATACTCACTAGACAGGTGCATCTTTTCAATGACAGCTTCGTTATTTGCGAAAACAGCCGATAAATCAAAACAAATACAAAGAATCTCTGTTTCATGCGTTTTACTCAAAATGCTGGCTTTGTAGAACATGCTCTCATTTCAAAACCAGCATTGCATTGAGTTCAGTAATACATGTTAATATATTTTTATATGGAAGGAAAGAAACACATTTTCCAAACTGTATGCTTTATGTAAAATCCACACTGAAAAAACGTTACATGAAAATGAAAAGCACACTTTCTATAGATCAGGAAATACAATTGCTCCTAATCTGCTGAATTTTAAATTCAAATACGTGGCCTAGTTTCGGTAACAACAAATACAAAATGACGAGTACTTGGAATAACAGGCGCAGACAGATTTTTTAAGCTTTAGAAAACTATCTGATAAACCTTTTCAATGCGGGTTTCGAACCGAAAAGTTTGATTTTCCTTTTAGGGATGATTTATTTCATCAACGTAATTTAAATCAGTGCGTCCAAAGTCAAAAAGAGTTTCTTTTATTAAATCACACATGATTATCGAGATCCTATCCATTGACATCTCAAATTGCAGAAGGGAAAAAAATCTATCAGCAACAATTGTTCCCGGGTTTAGCAAGCAACAAAAAATGTCCGACTTCCATCAGTGAAAACTAGCTCAATTGCTTCCGTGTTGCGCACGCCTACTTCCTTTCGACTTTTGTCAGCAAATGATCTTCAACGTTCGAAAGCAGATGGATTTCACCGAACTGTTTTCACTACAGGACAAGTTTGAATTCATTAAAAATCAAAACATTAGAAATTTTTAAGAGATAAGAATAATTGCTGTTCTCCTCCAAATATATCAAAGAAACAATATGCAACACAATTTTTTAATATTCTCCATTTCACATCAATATATTAAAATGTGTTCATTACCGCAAAATGAAATTTGTAAGAACAATGCAAATATGTAAATTATACAACCATTGAAAAAAGTAGAAAAAAAAAAACTCTTCAAAAATGTTGATCAACATTTTATTAACTTACTTGCACGTGAACGTAATGCTAATGGAAACATCTAAGAGAACTCGCTCATTTTGACGAATACGTTATTTAATTTAGTACATTCAATGATATATTAAAATATACAATGACTAAAAGGATACTAGGAGTTTATTATTTTTTTTTTATTATTATTATTATTATTGAAGCAATTGCTCGAATTTGAAGAATCTTTTGTATAGGATTATTTACAGGACACGTGAGTTTCGATGCACACAATTCAAATATAAATATGGAAAAATGAGTAATATTCCAAATAACATTTTTTAGACAAAAATGAAAAAGAATCATATATATATGCTGAATTACTTCAAATTTAAGATGGGTCGATTTACAGAATAGTGCAGAATTGGCATAAAAGTCTCTATAATTAGAAATAAAGAAAATAGAAATCGCTATAAAATAACGTAAACGAAATTAAATAATCGTATGTAAGCTATATGTTGCGTGTTTATATCCAGTTAATAGCATAATATTTATTTGCAACGAACAGGAAGAGAAGCATCGCATTCATTCATTTACATATTGGAGATCTTCGGCTGAGTTTCAGAAAAATTTAGCTACATTTATTGCATAGGCATCTAAAATGGTCATCAGAAATCTTTGTAAAGAATAAGTAGAATTGATTACAATTCTTGCTTATTATTCTGTATATTTATTACTGCCAACAGAATAGTTAAATAAAAAAGTAGTTAAGGAATGAACCCAAAATGACGTGAAATCTACCAGAGAAAATGGCTGTAGCCATTTCAGTCCATAAATAAGTGGGGAAGAGCATTGAAGCAATATCTATTTCTCATTACATAACATATTTTATGATGAATTCAATTGAAAGGTAAACTTTCTGCTCTACATTTCACTATTACGCCTAACGAGCATTAAGTAAGGGAAGACGAAAGCGCCGTGAGACAAAGAAAAGTTCTCAAGGACAGCTATCCAATTTCTTTCACGGGACCGAACAATCAGAGACCGTAACGAACATTAAGGGGAGATCTGGCACACGGGTGCGAGAAAAAAAATATCTAAATACACTTCTTATATCAACAAAAGATCTTGAAGCTTGTGTATTATGGGAGGAAAACATGAAGTGATCTAGAAATGCAATGTTTGTTTGTTTTCGGTGAAGATAACTTTCCTGCTTCGTTGCGTGACTGATAGTCGCGATTCACTTTGTAACTTGCTATTAAAAATTAAGGTATCTTGAGAGTCCTTTTATTGCGTTTCACATTCTCTGTATCTGATCGCAATTCTGCAGCAGAGCGTGGTTAATGCATTGAAACCATGTAAAAACACACCTAATTTATATAACATTATTCACAATATCAGATAAAAGAAGGCTTAATGTGATGAACTTAGAAATGAGACACGACACAATCTGCACTTTTAATCCATTTTTTCCCAATATTCTTCTTTTGGAAAAGAATTTTTGTAAATCAGAAATTCTTTCTCTTGTTTCATATTGCTTCTCAAAGATCCAATCTTTTGAAAGTACGGTCTCATTCGTATTACCCAGCTCTAATTCTTCTTGAATTTCGAGATAATAAAAATGATATTTGAAAGCGATAGAATTTTAATTTAGAAGTAAAATCCACATGAATAATGTAAATGCTGCATCATTTTGAAAAATTGCACCATTGTGAAAAAGAATAAAAACATTTCTTAAGTTAGAAATTTTTTTTCGGATAAAAAGTACGCAGTTCTCTAAAAAATGAAATCTCCTTTTTCAATTTTTTAAAGGAATTCTTTTTATTTCAAAATTTTCTATCCCAAAATAACAATAAAAACATTAACAACAAACATTAACATTAATAACAAACTAGCATTATTTTCATCAGCATATACTGGAAAGTTGTGAGAAGTGGTACAGATTTCACATAGAACATGAAAACTTTAGTTAATTGGATCGGTTATATACTTGGAAATTATATCTGAGAAAAATTCCGGGGAAATTCACATTAAAACAGCAGAAATCTTTTGGGAACATGAATTATTCCAGAAATGGAATAATTATTTCTCAACATCTAGATTAGCATGATATGATATAGTTTCAATACCTGATTTAATTAATTTTTCAGAATGTCAATTTTTTATGATTGAAATAGCATTTTAATTGCTTTATTAATGTGGAAAAAGATCGATTCACAGTATTTTAGAAAAGATGTAAACAAATTATTGGGTGGCGAATGTGCTTACAAAAATTCGACTTTGAGCACTAAAAATTGTCCAAAATAGGTAAAATATAGGTTTATCAATTCTTGAAAATTAAACATATTACTATAAAACCATTTGGGTCAGATCAGCGAATGTATCTAAATGTTATAGTTCATCTTTCCATGGCTGTTCAAAAAGAAGCAGCTGAATTAAAGAAAATAATAAATAATGTGAAGAATAAAAAAATCAACTCAATTCGAATCGTTAGTTTGAAAAATCGCAATTTCATACGATTTAAAGCTTGATTCATCTACTTCTTTGTTAGTATTAAACCTGTATTCACCTGTTTAAAAAATTATCTATTTATAGACGCAATAACGTGCGAACGAAAAATATACATATTTAATATTGTAGCAATGCATGCGGGAATAAAAGCAGTAACTAAAACAATGGAAAATATTATTGTAAAATATACTAAAAATATTTTTAAAAAATCATTAAAATTAGAGAAAAAGGTTTGGAAATACAATTGATACAACTGAAAAATTATTTTTTTCTTTAAATATTAAATGAGGTGTAAGAAACTTTTGTCCATTAATATACTTCCAAACTTAATGAAAACTTTGAAATTTTGATTAATTTTTTAATTATAAGTTGGTGTGCAAAAGACGTTCTTAATGAACACCAACTACCCATAAAAGATATTCGAGTAAAATGTTATGAATCTAAGCTCAGCACACACATACAGTGTTTTGAATAATGTTTAGCTTGTCGATGTTCCATTCCATGATAACCAGTCTGAACACGCTGTCATACCAAAAATGTACACAAACTTGACAGAAAAGTTTATGAGAAAAAGTAAGAGTCCACGGCTTATTAGTAGAATGATAATATTCTAACAGAAAACTGAAAATGCAAACAATAATTAGTCTTTCTATCCTTTCATGACTAATAATACTAATTATTTGTTAAATGGTATATTTTCATTGATATTCTCTAAAATAATATAGGTACAAATGAACTAAAATTAGTAAATATTGAGAAGTTTATCGAAACGTGGCATAAAAGGAAGTAAATGAAAAAAGAATATTATCACGATTTCGAAAACGTTGCCCTCAGAAAACCATTTGTGTTTCTTGCTAACAAAATTAATGGCGCCCTCTATAATTATAGAGATACATCAGTAAAACATCACGCTTGTTATTAAGGTTTTTGGAACAAAATATACAATTAGTAAGGGTTAAGAATCGGTATTTTTAGATGCTGTCTCACAAAAATTGCACGACAAAGAAGATAATAAAAAGTATTATATAAAGAAAAAAGCATTTTCTAATATTTTTTTATTTTCTAAATATCTGTTTATAAGAATATTAGTCAAAATAAAGCAAAAAATTAAAATTAATTCGAAATCATTTTCAATCCAATTAATTCGAAATATTAGTGAAATGAAAGTTTCGAAAAATATGTAGCAATAAATAAACATTTAATCTGTTTTTTTTATTAAATTCCAGATAAAAATTGCACCATAAACATAAAATCCAGCTTCTACATCTTTGCGAGGATTTGCGTTTTCTTCAATAAATAGAAGAAATGAAAGTATTTTGTGATTCCGAACATGAACGCTTTCCAACTGTAAACGAAATTTATCAAAATTATTTTTAAAAAAACGAATTACTTTGAACTGATAATAAAAACACTTTACAATTACGAGAGAATATTTACAGCAAAATTTTCATAACTTATTAATTTTTACTTTCTTATATACATAGTATAGAGAATGCATAGTAATCATTAAAACAATTTGAACTCGATATTTTGACGAATCTCCGCGCTTTAGACTCTCCGAGTTGTCTGTCTGGGACAAAGATAACTATTTGATATACGGTCTTTACACCGAATTTGCAGATTTCTATCAAATTTTAAGTAAAATCTGTTCAGAAGAAATCCGGCTGTTCGAATATAAGTCAACACTATAATTACAAAACGAAGAGAACTAGATAAAATTCGGTACACAAATTTAACATCTATAGTGTAGACATGTCAAATTTTAAGTCAATCCAATTATGGGTTGACTGTCTGTAGGTCTGTACTTCCAGAAGCATGTAAACGTGATCATTCAAAAACGCCGCGATTTAAATATATTAACCTCGGTGAGGGTTTTTTGGCTACAAGTGTAGTTTTGTATTAAAGATTTCCTCTAATCTACCTTGAATTAATCGCCTAAGAAATACATAGTAAAATGCTAAATTCACTCCAAAAGTAAATATTTTGTAACTGTTGTACTCCAATGCCAGGTAAGGTACTCTCTAGTATGACAAGCTCATTAGAGAGTATCCGATAAAGTTTTGTGGAGACCACTCCTGTTAGTTTTAACTATTGATTTCGTTATAAAAGAAAAGTAGAAAAAATATTACATAAATACCTTGTCTTCATAAAAACTATTAGTACTCAATTGCACTGATAATGTTCTTTATTTCTCCATTAGCCAATTGAAAATAACATATTCATACAATATAAATATAGCACCTGCTTGATCAATTACCTGAAATAAAGATAGCAGGCATTCAAGCCGCATCCCACGCATAATTATTTCATGGCTCTATTCAGATGCAAGATTGTTATCACAATCTTCATTTGAATTTTAAATGAAGCCTTGAAATATACAGATATTATAGGGGTTAAGGAAATTCTTACCCTTTCACATCATAGTGATAACCATTACCCCAAGTAACCTCTTGTGAGGTTTATTGAAAAAGAAGCCAAAAAAGTATAAAAAAATAAAATTATTTGAATATGAATTGCTTCGTACGGTTACTTGTTGGAGAAGGCACGAAGATGGGTCAGTCCCACAACCGGAACTAAACGTGAAAATCTATCTTGTTAAACTGGGAAAACTGCTTTCATGTATTACAATATCTCTCAGCAGGGACTCCCAACGAAAATAATAATAAAAAAATTAAATCCACAAAAATTAAGCGAATTATTGTTTGCAAGGAATCCTTTTTATATTTAAACTTGAAATAAATAAGCAAAGTTCCGCATTGAAATATTCAAATTCTATATAACATTCTCAAATATTTATTTACACTTGATAATTTTTATTCATACTCTAATTCACCTTTTTATTTGAAACGAATGAAAGAAAAAAACGAATTGAATTGAATCAATGTACTACAAAACAAAAGCGGAGGTGAAAATCTCATTTCGAAATTAATGACTGAAGAAAACAATTTCTTTAATATTAATATTGGCAAAAACACACGATTGAATGTTATGATGAATAAATTTGAATTTTATCATAACATTCAAAACGTAGTTTCAGATGCTTTTGACCATTATATTTAGTGTTTTCCTCAAATACTGTAATTATGGGCTAATAATCCGAAAACTGGATTTCCTGTTTTCTTTAGAAGATCACTGACAAAGCTTTGTGTTGCGAATAACATAAGCCAGTAAAATCTTATCTTCCATTTTTCAGCTGACATTAAAATTTTATAGTTATACTGTATTAAAAAAATAAAAACAAAGAAAAAAATAGTACAGAAATGAAACCGATATAATAAAGTAGTTATTAGAATCTTAAAATAATGTTAAAACCATTTTTGTGAAATAATAGTTTTGGAAGATATCATTATCATTTTCCATAGGTAAGTCGAAATGATTGCACATATGGAGATGATTAGCTTATTTCCATGTTGGAGTAATATTTCTGTTTGACAACTATTTTTTTTTAAATATTTATTTTACATGTTTCATCTGACTGAATGGAGTTTCTAGTGACACAACGAGCTCTCTCCAAAGTATTTTTATAAAATTATTTTGCAGCTTCATAAATTAGCGAAGCGTTGAATGAAAGCAAATATAAAAACATTCAATGAAGCAGTTTGAAAGTTTCGTATAATGATTTACTTACATTTGACTGATGCCATTTTACAATAAATATTATGAGCAATCTCTGTGCCACATAGATTAACATTTTATATATCTAGATTAGATTTTTTTGAATTACCTAAAATTATTTGGAGGTAATAAGAACGAAACATTGTTCTCTTTTCCTTCTTCGTTTAAAAGTAAACTAAATACCCTATCATAAAATAGTGTATAAAATTACTGTTATTAACAGAAGCTACGTTTATGTTTAGATTTTGTTGATTTTTTATAATGAAAGACAATTCATGCTCAAAAGCTAAATCCACAATTATTTCTAATAGCTAGACAGTCGACATAATAATTGTTTGGTTAAAAAGGATTTAAAATTCATTCATTCTAAAAATAAACTGAAATTGAAACAAATAAAAGCGAAAGGATTAATAATAAGAAGAAAATCATTGATATGAAATATTATTAACATATCAAAAGATGTTATTATTAACACCGCAAGAGATGTAAAAAGGAAAATAACACTTCTTAAAATAAAAAATGCTGTAACAAGATATTTTTTATAACAAAGGATTTTGAAGTAAAATAATTTCTAAACTGTCATTAAATATGGGGATATTACCTTTTGCCTTTTGTACTAATTAAGAAAGATAAAACATTCTAGATAACCGTTCAGATTAAACATTTTTTTTTATATATAAAAATTAAAATCCTGCAGTAATAAATAAAATAAACGAATAAAATTGTTTTAAAGTTCCATTTCTATTCCGTTCCAAATGTAGAATTAAACATTAATGAATCATTATCAATATGCATAACAAATAATGAGGTTTATAACTATAACATCAGTGTTTGCATGATGAAAAAAAAGGAATTATTTTTCAATGTTCGTAGGGAACATAAAGCATAGAATAAATTAAAATTAATGATATATAAATTAAACTTTTTGCCTCCAACATATCATACATGTACATTCAAGATATACATGTAACATTATAAAGTTGGAAACCGAATTAAAAAAAACTGTGGTCATGAAACACAACTTTTTAACTTTGGTTTAAAATTAGATCACTTTTGACGTATCTAGTACAAATGGAATGAATTGCAAGCTATCACAAGCAAGTTATCCTGGAAGGTTTCTTTTGCAAGGCTGTAATCTGAGAAAGTTATCGAATTTAGGAGTTGATTAACAACTCGGGTCAACAAGTCGCTAACAATGAAAAACTCAGAAGACCTAACGTGAGGAAAGGTTACATTTCTTTTTGGTACATCTTTCAAAATCGGGAAGTTTGTGTTAAATGCCCTGCAATTTAAAAAAGAGTAAAAATCAAAATAACAAAACCAACGAAAAAATATAGAACTGCTTAAACTAGAAGAAACATATTTCCCTGTAGCGTCTGCAGAAATAGATTTATATTCAATAGAAATATCAAGTCTTAATTCTCAGTTTTTACAATGGAATTTTTTTAATTCCAATTTATTTTCTAATAACTTCTTAATCTATTAAAGAGCTTGAAAAGTGTTCACCTTAATAATAAAAAAAACCCCACTAACTATTATTTATGAAATAAATTTATACCTTTTCTTAAGAAGCTGAAAAATGTCAGTCTCTCAAGTGAAATTGTATCAATCATGTTTAAATGCAGCATTATAATCAATGAAATCGTATTCTTAAAGACATTAAATTACATAGAATTAATATAACTTAATAATTAAGGAAATGTAATAAGACTTCACTATACATATAAACAATATAAAATGTGCAAATATTTTACATAGACAATTGTAACAATTAAAACGAGCAGAAGTGGTCGCCTTAAAATTCTCGTCTACTAGTTTAGTTTAGTTTAGTTTTAGTTTAGTTATATTAACGTCCCGTTTGAAGCAACACTAGGGCTATTTTGGGACGGACCTCGTAATTTTGAACCGCGGTCAGATGACGAGGACGACACCTGAGCTGGCACCCCCCTCTCCACACCACACCACACCAGCGGGAGGACGTTTGGTCAAGACGGATTTAACGTGCAACAGACCCCCTTACACGACGGTTCTTCGGTGGAATCGAGTCTCGAACCTGAAACCCTCCGGTTCCGAAGCCGAGACCTTACCACCAGGCCACCGCGGCCTTCTCGTCTACTAATAAACTGGTCATACCAGAGAAAGCCGTACACAGCACTGGCGTATAATAGTTGCGTAATATTAACTTTTGGCGTGAATTTAGCATTTTTATTGAATCCGTAGTGTCATCCTTGGCGAATTATTTGACGATTGATCCCTGACATGCGTTAATAATTTTCAAAATTTGAATTTGTATTTTTGACAAGTTTTACTCAACGACTGAAACAAAGATTTGACACAAAACTGCAGTTGTAGTCACAAAATCCCATACCTAATTTGATATATTTAAATCACAGCGTTTTTTTTTGAACTATCGCATTTGCATGATTTTGAAAGTATAGAACGATAGACGGTGAGCCCTTTGTTGGTTTAAAAAGTCAATAGATATCTACATTACAGATGTTAATTCTGCATATAGAATTTCATCTATCTAGCTCTCTCCGTCTTGTAACCATCGTGGTAAGTTATATTCGAACATTCGGCAGACTTCCTCTGAATAGATTTCGCTCAAAATTTTATAGATATCTGCAAACGTGATGTAAAGATCGTATACCAAATTTCAATAGCCTAGCTCAAAGCCCTTTTGAGTTATCTTTATCAAAGACAGACAGAAGGACGGACGGACATTTTTTACAATTATATTTTTCGAAATTAGGAAGGTTTGAAACTTGGAGACGCGTCAAAATCCCGAGTTCGTATTTTTTGATGATTATTTTATACTATGTATAATAGGAAGTAAAATCAGGAAAAGAAATATTACCGAAGACATTATAAAAGCTTCTAGAATACTGAATGAGTAATGAGATATCTTTAGAAATTAAAATTTATATTAATCTTCAAAAATAATAAATTATTCAATTGAGCTAAATTGATTAACATAGAATTATGAATGTGTGTTTAGAAGAAAAAGTTGATGAATCAGTGGTGTTATCTTCCATTTTTCTAAATGTACGACAAACTGATGAAGCAAAGAAAAATATATTATTGAATAAAAACTTTAAATGCTTGTATCATTTTCAAAAAAAAAAAGCAAAAATCTGAAATTATTTGAGAGTTTACTTTACGTTAAATCAATAATATAAATAAAAATATCGAATAAAAACAAGAAAAACTTAATTAAAAGTAAATTCGAATAATTAAAGAATGGTAACTAAACGAAATAGCAAAAACTTTGCCTGCATATAGAACCTTAATTTGTAAGCAACACAATTCAGGTACAACATACATTTATAATCGTTAAGAGCATTCAGAAATTTTATTCGAGCGAACTCAAAATCCCATTTTTCGTTTCCTGTTTCTCTAACTAATGCTTTCATTTCTTCAGAATATCCCAAAATATTCAAATGCTGACAGCTCACACCTTAATCTTGATAGAAAGTTGCAGCATATCTTTAAAGAGCACGTATTTAGGTCTTTTTCAGACATACATTGTTAATAAACGACTTGCACTTTAATGTCGATCCCACTCAGGTTCACGAACTCACCTTACATCCTTGTCACCCGTTATCTAAACAAATTACACCCAAAAAGTGGGCATCACAGAAAATGTGCGATTCTTTTTTTAAGTTTTTTTTTTTTTTTCATGCTTTGAATGCACAGTATAAACTGGTTCAGCTGGAGGCAATAAACAACGAAAAGAGGGAAGGAAGTTTCGCACGATTTTGACTCTACAGTCTAGAATTTTCTCTTATGCTACGCACACCCTAAACAGCAAGGGAGTTTATTATGTAATCAAATATTTATTTATAGGGCATTAGCTCAAGATGCACAATATTATATAGAAAGGTTTATAATCATATATATAGAATCGTAGCTACGGAATTCTTAACTTTCATAGGGGTATCGTGAAAGTCTACACATAAGATAACATCTTAACACGATATTTATATGCAAGTATATACATTATTGAAAATTGCATCATGACAAGGGTGCAAAATTCTCTATAGGCAAACCGTTCAAACATGAGCTTCCAAATTTACTATATAATTACTTTTTGAATAGCAATAAAAGAAATTTATGAAAGAGTTTTTCAAAATTTATAATTTATTTAAAACTATTTGATATGTGACGTTTTCTCTCAGTAACAATTCACTATAGTATAACATTTTTGCCCCACTTTAAATTCAAAGTATATGATTTTCAGTTATATTAGTTTTATTTACATACAGAACTTTTTCTCTAATTTTAATAAAGTTTCAAATTAATTTGAAATGTATTCTAAAAATTCTTTTTTGTACTAACTCTTTTAAATATACAATACTCTTTTGTTTTATACAGTATCTAAAATTGTGTGCGCATATTTCTTGATATATAATTAAGAGTAGGTTTTAAAAGAATACTCAGATAATGAACCAGCTCTGCAGCATTCAAATTTCTTTTAATTTTTTTAAACAACTGCACTTAAATCCCAAAATAAAATGTTAAGTAATGAAATTTTAAAAAAACTAATCAAAAATATAAAATATGACTTTTATATGAATAAAATTTTATAAAACTAGAAGAGGATAAAAAATTTTCAAATAAGAAACAGATCTAATAGAAAAAAAAATAATAGTTCCTTAAAAAAATCAAACAAAAATAATGAATTTTTAATTTGGTAACATCACATCCACTAATATGTGCTTTAAAGAGCTGCCAAGAAATCCCTTGTTTTGTCTTTCCTTAAAGTAATCTATCAAAAAAACGTCTTGTTTTTTGAAAAGCAATTATAAATTTGATGTAAAATGCAGACTTTGAAAATGAGATAATTTTTTGACAGTTCAGAAAGATAGAAATTAAAAATCTTTAATGTTTTAAAATGGTGACAAAAAATCCTTGAAAATGCCATTATTTTAAAGATATTTATATTTGAGAGTTTATAATTGTAATGAAAATACAGTTCAAAATTGCTCTAATTTCAAGCAAATTATAAATAACTGCATAAAACGAGTTTCTGATCTAAAACACCAACATAAGCTATAGGTGTCCATACTTGTTTAAAATAACCCCTGTTTCAAACTATCTTAATAAGCATAATGATCGAATTGCATTAATCGAACTGCAATAAACCTCTTTTGAATTTAGCCAATGGTATTAGTGTCTATCACTGAGGCATTTAAACTATAAAAATCAAAACATGTAATTTATCTATCTTTCTAGCAATTTCGCACTACTGAGTAGGCATAGCCTTTTTAACAATAATAGTCATGCAGACAATTAAAATAAGAGGCAGCTACAAAACAATTTTCAGAACCGGATTAATATACATTTTATGAAACCCATAATCAAAAACTTTTTTCAACTATTAGTATGATTGATGATCAGATTGAACTTGATTCTTATGAAGTAGAGTTAAATTAAATAATTTATTATAAGTTCACGGCCGTAAGATTTTCCTAAAATGAATTTAAGTAATTTTTTTTTTCTGATATAATTCATAAAATCCTATGGTAACTTTTATTTTTCTCGCTTACCGGTAGTAAACATTTTTTAAACTGTTTCATTTTATATTTGTCTTTCCAAATAAAGTGATTTCAGAATAATTTCAAGCAACAAAAATTTTGAACGATAAAATAGTTATTAGAATTCATAGGAATAATTGCATAATCCATGCCCCTAAAGCGTTTGATTTTGATCGAAACTTCCAAATAAATGTACGACTAATCTGTAATTTTAACATGCTACAGATGGTGGAATGATTTTTAGGCTCATTGAATGAAATGCGAACTGCAAATTTATTTCCATTTTATAAATTTTTAAAGGGTCTATTAAATAAATAGTTGAACGAAAACTTTTCCATTCATCAAAATAATTAATAATTTTCCTTTCATAATCATCCCTTGAAAGTGTGTAACATGATTAATTTTACCAGTTGCAAGTTGTGCAGAAATGATGCGAAATCTCTCCCTTCTAAAGATGTTTTGTACAGATGTTACCTTTAAAATTAATGGCACAATTATTTCATGATTCCTACCAGAAAAGCTCAGTCGCTTACATTCATATATGAAAGTGGGAATTAAAAATGTGTAAAAAGACAAAAAGCGATACGATTCTATTTCTAAATTAAAGCACTGCTTTCTATGTAATAAAATACCATCGCAGTCGCTTCAAATCGGGGTGATTACTTTCATGTATGGTGACTTGTTCTCGCTTTTCTGGTGGCAAGTAAGAATAAGAATATTCCTCTCTATGATCACTGGCGATGACAATCGTAATTTTGCATGAGGCGCACGTGCTGTTCAAAAGAGGGTTATTTTGCTTTTGACCATAGAGCCCAAAATAATACCGTAGGCGGTATTCAATTTTTAGCAGGCGAAGTGAAGTATAGAATAACATATATACTGATAAAAATGCGTGTGGCAGTTAGAAATTTTTGATTAAGAAACAATTAAAATTTTAAATGAAATACTATAAAAATGAAATGTTTTAAATTTTAACAAAGAATTTTTATAGAATATATATATATCCAAAAATAAATATAGAACCAATAAAATATCGAAAAATTAAAATATTCGTAGATGATGTCATCTATACTTATAATAAAGCTCAATGTGTATGTGTGTGTGTGTGTGTGTGTGTGTGTGTGTGTGTGTATGTGTGTATGTGTGTATGTGTGTGTGCATGTGTGTGTGTGTGTATGTGTTGGCGCTCTACAGGCCAGACCATTCAACCTACAGCTACCACATTTGGCACGTGTATACCTTGGAGGCCGGGAATGTGCACCCGGGGGTTATTTTTTAGAATTTTTAATTAGAATTTTATTTATTTAAAGATTAAGTGAAATTTTGTCGTGTTTCTGCTATAACTTCCGAGATTATTACCGCACAAAAAAGATTTTTACATGAAGTTAAAGATCAAAAATTTATCTTTTAAATGATACCAATGTTTTAAGCTTAAAATTAAATTTCTATTTTTAATGAATTTTTAAATAAATATTTTAACTATATTTTTCAACAATTTTTTTCGTACAAAATAAAAATAAAATTTAAGCTGCACGAGCACGTTTCGCATTCATGGGGAAAAAATTAGCTGTTTTCAAAGTGTTGCCATCACATTGATTAAAGCTCCAATTAAAATAAATTAAATCCTTTTGGAAATGAAATCTGCAAAAATATAATTTTCGGCACGTGTCTGTAGGAAATGAAACAAATATGAAATATTATTTTTTCTAAAAAATTAATTCAAGAAAAATTATTTTATGATCTTTTACACTCTCTATATTATTAATCCAATAAATCAGTTTTATTTTAAGGCAAGTTTTGTTTAATATGAACAGGATATCCATTCAAATCAGGGCCACACAGCTAATTTGTAAACCTTTAGTAAGACACAGATCTGCTAAAATGGTCTAAATGGAAAATGATTATATTTTATGTAACTTGATTCAATAAATGCTCTAATAAATAACGAATTTTTGATTTTACATAAAGCTTCTGCTGTTGAAATCACGATTAACAAAATGTTCTTGAAACACTAATATTTTAAATAAAAAGAGTTAATTTCCAATCAACTAAATCAATCACTTAAACTGACTGATTTATGAAAATTTGAATAACACTATTCAATAAAAAAAAGGATAATTTTAGATTTTCCATCGATCGTTTCAAAGAAAATACGCCAATCAGCACGCAGATTTCTCAAGATTAATTGGCCTAAGATTATGAAAATGTTGAGTTTTTCTAAATTTTTAACCTTCAAAACTTCATAAAAAAGTCTTAGTTGATCGTGGAAAATAGAAACATTCATTCATTTATTTAAAATTTGGTGTGTCCAGAATATTTCTCAGAATATACCTTACTGCATTAAATTTAGACTTCATAATTTTTGAAATATATTTATAGGCCGGAACAAAATATTATTGATTTCATTTCAATCCTTTTGAAAGCAAAACTAAAAACTGAATTTTATGCTGAATCTGAGAAATTTTT
Source organism: Argiope aurantia (assembly GCA_026543865.1). Taxonomy (NCBI): domain Eukaryota; kingdom Metazoa; phylum Arthropoda; class Arachnida; order Araneae; family Araneidae; genus Argiope; species Argiope aurantia. The sequence goes on from JAPMOR010076787.1 coordinate 510,791, forward strand.
GTTGAATTATTGTTTGAGATATTACGTAAATTATGAATAATATTTTGTAGTTCACATAAGATTTAAAAACCGAGCTATTCTGTTTGCAATACTCATTTTCAATAATAATAATAATAAATAAATAACAATAAAGATGATAAATAAAATAAAACGCTTGGTTTTATTAAAAAATATCTTTATATTAATTCCATTTTCATCATTTCCACTTTAAATAAACGTTGAAGTTTTACCGGAAATGACAACAAATTAGCAAAATATATATAGTAAATTGAACGAAACGATCTAAACAACAGTATAAGTTTGGTATGACTATCGAAATTTGAAGATTAAAAGTGTTTTGCTTGAGATCTATTAAGAGGCCAGTTACTTAAAATATTTAATTGAAAATTGTAGCGAGCGGTAATACTGGCGAACCGGCTAGTTTAATATAAATACAAACAGCCCACAAAAATTCCGAGAGCTTTATGGATTCTTTCTTGAATTAATATAAAGATATAAAGAACTACTTCTAAAGAAAGGAGTATTAAAAAAGATAGCCGAAAATAATCAATTAAGAAATTAATTTTAAAATTTTATTGATTCAAAATCCACAACTAAAATCCTGTTCAGTTTTACATATCTCCATAATAAAAAAGCGGAAAAATACTTTCTATATAAGATTTGTGAAACAATTGCTATACCGATAAGGAAGGATCGAAAGTTGTTTATACAGTATGCGTGGCATATTCAAAGAGAAAGAGTGCGATTAAACTGCATAAAAGCTGAAAAGTTTCTCATTCAGGAACAATAAGAATATATGAAAAGTACATATGTTCTGAAATTCCTGATTAGCTTTTTGAATTATAATATTCGTCTTAATAGTACCCTGTGTGTGTGTGAAAGTTAAGACACAATATCACAGCAATATAGCTTAGAAAATTTTACATAATTTAATGGGAAAATAATAAATAACGAAAGGAAAACAGAATTCAAATTTTGGAATCTTTACTTCATTCAGCTTCTGACCTAAAATTTGCGTATATACAATTAGGCACTAACCACTAATTACATAACATATTATTTTACCAAGCAACATTTGAAAATAAAAATGCTATTTTTTCATCAGAGTGCTTTTAATCTATTAATTAACTATGTAAAAAGATGCAGCATTATGATTTCTCTTATTATGTCTTCTACAACACATATATCGCAAAATGAGCATTCCTACTGCATAATTGAATCCAACAATACTATGTTTTTATATCTAAGAAAGAAGATTTTTAACATATGCATTTGATGATGTTTTTCCAAAAATGGAATTTTTCTTATCAATTTGAATATCAACAGAAATTTTTTTAAAATTGTAATGTTCTGATTATTTAAGATATTTACAGACGTTTGTTGACACCTATTTTTATTTATGTATAAGGAAAAATTTCCATTCAAGCTGCTTTCAAATGAAAATATAAAGGAAAATCGCCAAACATTTTATATCGAGAAATCTCATAATGCTTATTACTGACCTCAAGAGATTACGCCGCTGAAAGAAAAATTATCAAACCTATTTAAAAGAAAGAAATTCTTCTTTAAAGGAATGCCGTAGTAAATGTCCACTGGACAAAGAACTGGAAACAGTTCATTCGGAAATAGAAAATTATTTTGCTTTAAACGAATAATATCCTATTTTGACCCAAAATTCTTGGTAAGTAGGTGGAGTTTTTTTCTTATACTGCTCATTTAATCAAACTGCTTGTTCACACGTTCCAGTGATTGGTAGCGAAGCTTACCGGAAGTTCATCTGTTCAAATCCTTTCATCGAAAAATGGGTTAGATGTTTTTTTTTTTTGTTTTTTTTAATTTACAGTGCAATAAGTTTCAGTATCATTGGTTTGCATTTTTTTTCTTTGTACTCAGTATATTTCAAAATGTAACTTTTTTTCTACTCTTTTCAATCGAGTGTAATTTCTTAGTAACAATATAATTTGTTTTTGTAATAATCGGTTTGAGTCTAAAATTTATTCTTTTTTATATAATGTTTCTCACACATAAATAGCGTAGATCTAAAACAAATAAGACGCTCGATCTGTAAAATAGCATATAGTATATCACATGTTTGGTATGGCTTGGAAATTTAAAAACTAAAGGCTAGTTTTTTTTTAATTCTGAATGCACATTCAAGCTTAAATAAACTAAGAATAAGTTTTTTTTAAAAATAAATCTAATCATTAGATTTTTAAGAGAAAAGTTTAAATAATTTTACAGTAATCTAGTTCAAGCCACATAGTTAACATGAATGTAATTCCATATTTCTTAATATAAAAATCTTAAGCAATTGAAGTCAAACGCTGTAAAATAAATTCAGATTCATTTAGAAGAAAATACTGCCATAATAACGAATAGAAATCATAAACTAAATGAATTATAAGTATTATTGTGAATATATAATTAAGCTGAAATAATGCGGCATTTTACAAGTATGAAACAGTTTTTTTCTATTTTTGTAAAACAGAAGTAAATGCTATTAAAAGAAAAGGAGGAAAATTCATATTTAACTAATATTATTCATCCTAAAAAGTTTTTTTTTTTAAGATTTCTTATTAAGGATACATATTATTAGATTTGCAAATGCAACAGACGATAAATAAGGTCCGGATCCAAGATAAACAAGACATTCAATTTTAAAGATTAAATGAGAAATTTTATTTTATAATTTCGAAGAATCTAATAATTTAATATATCCAATAGTTGCTCTATGACATATTTAGCATGGGCTATTTTAAAAACAACAGGGAAAGATATATTTTTATACTACTTGTACAGCTCCCAGATAATTTTACGTCTTCAAATATAAAAAAAGTCGATTGTTCCTCAGTATCAAAAATGAGGTTTATTCTTTTCACATGTTCCCAAGGTTAATATTTCAGATTCCATCAAGGGACTTGCAAAAAAAAAAAAAAAAAAAAAAAATCTGTTCCAAGACTCTTCTAAATAGCAAAAATGACCTACAAAATTTTCACAAGTACCATACGATTGATTTACAATCAAGTTCTTTTTAATAATACAAGAAAAAGCTAAGGAGGTGTTGTCACCATGCAGGGGCCTTGTAAAAAGGGAGCATCTATAGATCACTAGAGGGGTCTAGAGGTTAAGATCTCCTCCCAGATATATTATTCATTTTACACCCACTTGTGTGAGGTTCACCAACCTCGAAACCCCGCAAGATACGTAAATCTAGAAGAAAGAAACAAAAAGTCATTTTTTTTTAACATAAGCTCTCTGGCAAGCACAAATTGAAGCTGTTAAGCTACTAGTTCAGGGATAAACCTTACGCATTGTTGCGCACAATATTCTTAAGTATGCAATGATCACAATAGAGTGAAATGTGGGGTGGACTGACAATATGAAAATATCTAAATCTTAAGGATGGGGAGACCGCTTTTACTTTGTTACCTTCACAGTATGTTTGCTCCATATATTCTTGTGGAAATACTTCATTCTAACCGGCGCGATTAAGATTGACACCTTTTAGACAATAAAAAAAAGGAAGTCAGAGAGGGAGAGAGAAAACAGAAAAAAAAATGTGGTTAAAAAGGAAAAGAAAAAAGAATGATTTTTTCCTTTTTAAATAGAAAAATAATTTTTTAGAAAAGTGCAACGCAGTAATGAAAATCGAATGGATTTTTTTTTTTATAAAGCAGTAATAGTATTCGAGCTTTTCTTCTTGGCATCTACATATGATTCTAAAATACCTTTATTTTTAGGAATTAAAAAACAACAACAGTTATTTACTACCTACCATATGCAACAAAAAACAATTATGAATTTTATCTTTAATATGTTACAGACAATAAAGTAATTTTTTCGAAAGACTTTAAAAATTTATCAAGAAGAAAGGCAAACATTTACTTTATTTTGAAAGGAGCTTCAGCTCAGAAACAGCATTTGTTAAATTTCATTTAATCGATCTAACAAAGTGAGAATGAAAGAAAAATATTCTGAGGATACATTCCAATTTTTTGTTGTAAAATAATGGAGACTAACATTTTTGCACTAGACCCTAGGGAACTGAATCCTACTTCATGATATATTTTTAGGAATTTACTGTTTTGAATTCTGTTTTTTCAGTTAGAATTTTATTTTTAAACCTATCCCCTTAAGGTTTTAGCCATCTAAATAGCAAATTACCACAAAAAGAATAAACATTCGAAGTTATTCGGTTTTAAATAAATTTCGAATTGTTCCTAAATTTTAGTATCTTAGTTTATTTTAAGAATAGAACAATGGAGATAAAAGATATTCATTAAATGCAGAAGTAAACAGTGACACTGAACAACTTTCAAAAGCTAGATATTATTTGCCTTCGCAGAACACAAAGCGTCTGAACACACCGAGTAGATGATACTTTTTTTTTCTTTGGAACGTATGCAATTTCCTTACAAAACAAACACTTATTTCAGTTCAATAACCTCCCTGTAATGACCAAGTAACAGAACTGAAAAAAATATGATGACATTTCTAGAATAAAATTCACTGCAGAATCATTCCCTATGCATATTTTAGGAAGTTTTATTGAACCCAGTTGTCACAGCAACGAAATAAAATACTTTTTTACATTTTAAGAAACATGGACAGATCTCTACTTAACAGTCTCTGTATATAACCACATGTTTAGACTTGAAACGGGTCTCTTTAGTTGTAAATACAGAAAAATTACAAAATTTAGGTGAGTTTATTTAGGTGAGTAAGTTGAACAATTGCAACTATCGAAAGAGAAATTACATAATACTAGGTCATTCATCTTGCAATCTAAACAATGTTTACATACAACATTGAGGAACAAAGCTACAAACAAATAATATTAAGTTTTAAATTCCTAGAAAAGTGCAAATAGTTAATTAGTGAAAATAAAAATATCTGCTCCTAAAAATTCTTATTCTTAAGAAATATTTCTGCAATTTTATTTATTAACACATTCCGATGCAAACGGTTCAAAATAAAGGGCAACAAACATATATATTGTTAGTAATCTATTGCTTTTTTTAACTGGCAAAATTCAAAAATCTTTGCAACACTATTCAAATAGTATCAGCTAAAAGGCATTTTTTTAAAACTTTGAAATGGTTAAAAAATTACTTTTGTGCAATAAATTTTGGGGAGTTATCATAGGTAAACGACAAAAATCAGCCTAATTTTTAATTAATCAAAATTTTAATTAAAATTTCAAAAAATTGCTCCGTTGTTTAAATTTTTAACCTTTAAGACATCTGTACGTCAAATTTCGTAATTGTGGATCAAACGATCTGACCTGTAGAGCGTCACACAGGCGCATTCATTTTTATTAGATTTTTCAATTACCTCAACTAATAATATTTATTTTTGCTCAGTTGCATAAAAATTGTTAAAACATTCATATTGATTAGTCACAATCTTTCTATGCTTTTGCATGACTTTATAAAAGAAGAATATTATGGCTACATTATGTTTAAAACAAATTTTGAGAAATACATTGTATGGTGAAAGCTTATAAGCCAGTTAACTGCTACGCTACCCGAGCAATTGCTTTTGTATTGTGGTCATGTTACTGGGCTGCGAACCACAAGGTCCCAGGTTCTATCCTCGCGCATCGCAATTCGCCACAATTGAAGCTAAATGGAAAATTTTCACAAAAATAAAGTCAAATAATAAGTTAATTTTTCAAATTTTAAAGTGTGTAAAATTATTTTTTTCCCTTCTAGAATATGCTTGGAAGTTATGAACGAATTTGAGAGAGCTAGATCCATCAACATTTCTCCTTCGACGCTTCGCGCAATTTGCATACAGTTTTCATACTAAGAATACTCTCTTATATACAAAAGATTATCATAATCCTGAAAATTAAGAAAATATCTATGTTTTATAATCCAGACTATGTTGAACTAACATGATAAAACAATGAGTATATTTTATACTTCGTGTAGGAAAAAATAAAGAAGAGCAAAATATTCTAAGTAAGAAAAATCATCGTCGAAATTTTGATTTGTTTGCACCTTCAGGAGAAAAACATGAAACATATTTTTAGATTGATGTCTCTCTCTGTATTGGTCTGTTAATCTATATCTATATCTATACTTATAATAAAGCTCAATGTGTGTGTGTGTGTGTGTGTGTGTGTGTGTGTGTGTGTGTGTGTGTTGGCGCTCTACAGGCCAGACCATTCAACCTACAGCTACCAAATTTGGCACGTGTATACCTTGGAGGCCGGGAATGTGCACCTGGGGGTTATTTTTTCGAATTTTTAATTAGAATTTTATTTATTTAAAAATTAAGCGAAATTTTGACGTGTTTCTGCTATAACTGCCGAAAATATTACCGCACAAAAAAGATTTTTACATGAAGTTAAAGATAAAAAATTTATCTTTTAAATGATGCTACTGTTTTAATCTTAAAATTAAATTTCTATTTTTAATGAATTTTTAAATAAATATTTTAACTATGTTTTTCAATAATTTTTTTCGTCAAAAATAAAAATGAGGATTAAGCACGTTTCGCATTCAGGAGAAAAAAATAGCTTTTTTCAAAGTGTTGCCATCACATTGATTAAAGCTCTAACTGAAAATAAATTAAATCTTTTTGGAAATGAAATCTGCAAAAATATAATTTTCGTCACGTGTTTGTAGGAAATGAAACAAATATTAAATATTATTTTTTCTAAAAAATAAATTCAAGAAAAATTCTTTTATGATCTTTTACACTCTATATATTATTAATCCAATAAATAAGTTTTATTTTAAGGCAAGTTTTGTTTAATATGAACAAGATATCCATTCAAATCATGGCCACACAGATAATTTGTAAACCTTTAGTAAGACAAAGATCTGTTGCGACATAAATCGTAAATATTTTATTTAAAAGTATCAAACGATTATTTTAATAATTATAAATTTTATTTTGTAAATAGTTGTGAAATTCAGATTGGCAACAGTGATATTTTTGGAACTTTTAATTTGTTGTTTAAAAACGATGCTAGAATTTTGAATGAAAATAAGTTGATGTAAATTTGATAATATTATCGATAATGTAATAAGATTTAGTTTCATAATAAATTTGTCTGCATTCTATTTTTGTTGACGCATGAACACAACAGATTTACTAAAATGGTTTAAATAGAAAAATGATTATATTTTATGTAACTTAATTCAATAAATGCTCTAATAAATAACGAATTTTTGATTTTACATAAAGCTTCTGCTGTCGAAATCACGAATAACAAAATGCTCTTGAAACACTAATATTTTAAATAAAAAGAGTTAATTTCCAATCAACTAAATCGATCACTTAAACTGACTGATTTATGAAAATTTGAATATCACTATTCAATAAAAAAAGGATAATTTTAGATTTTCCATCGATCGTTTCAAAGAAAATACGCCAATCAGCGCGCAGGTTTCTCAAGATTAATTGGTCTAAGATTATGAAAATGTTGAGTTTTTCTAAATTTTTAACATTCAAAACTTCATAAATAAGTCTTAGTTGATCGTGGAAAATAGAAATATTCATTCATTTATGTAAACTTTGGTGTGTCCAGAATATTTCTCAAAATATGACACCTTACTGAATTAAATTTAGACTTCATAATTTTTGAAATATATTTATAGGTCTGAACAAAATATTATTATTGATTTCAATTCAATCCTTTTGAAAGCAAAACTAAAAACTGAATTTTATGCTGAATCTGAGAAATTTTTGTTGAATTATTCTTTGAGATATTACATAAATTATCAAAAATATTTTGTAGTTCACATAAGACTTAAATACCGAGATATTCTGTTTGCAATACTCATATTTAATAATAAAAGTAATAAATAAATAGCAATAAAGATGATAAATAAAATTAAACGCTTGGTTTTATTAAAAAATATCTTTATATTAATTGCAATTTCATCATTTTCACTTTAAATTAAAGTTGACGTTTTGCCGGAAATGACAACAAATTAGCAAAATATATAGAGTAAATTGAACGAAACGATCTAAACAACAGTATAAGTTTGGTATGACTATCAAAATTTGAAGATTAAAATTGTTTTGTTTGAGAATCTATTAAGAGACCAGTTACTTAAAATATTTAATTGAAAATTGTAGCGAGCGGTAATATTGGCGAACCGGCTGGTCGCCAAAGGCGGCTAGTTTATAATAAAGCTCAATGTGTGTGTGTGTGTTGGCGCTCTACAGGCCAGACCATTCAACCTACAGCTACCAAATTTGGCACGTGTATACCTTGGAGGCCGGGAATGTGCACCTGGGGGTTATTTTTTCGAATTTTTAACTAGAATTTTATTTATTTAAAAATTAAGCGAAATTTTGACGTGTTTCTGCTCTAACTGCCGAAAATATTACCGCACAAAAAAGATTTTTACATGAAGTTAAAGATAAAAAAATTTATCTTTTAAATGATACTACTGTTTTAATCTTAAAATTAAATTTCTATTTTTAATGAATTTTTAAATAAATATTTTAACTATGTTTTTCAATAATTTTTTTCGTCAAAAATAAAAATTAAGATTAAGCACGTTTCGCATTCATGGGAAAAAATCAGCTTTTTTCAAAGTGTTGCCATCACATTGATTAAACTGAAAATAAATTAAATCTTTTTGGAAATGAAATCTGCAAAAATATAATTTTCGGCACGTGTCTGTAGGAAATGAAACAAACATGAAATATTATTTTTTCTAAAAAATAAATTCAAGAAAAATTATTTTATGATCTTTTACACTCTCTATACAGGGTGTTTATCCAGTCCCGGATCCATTTTGATATTTAATGACTCATAAAATAATGAAGATATAAACAAACTTATGGCATTTATTGATAGAATAACTCATATATTTTCCTTTTCAGGTTTGAATATTTTTACTTTTGTAAATATCGTCTGCGCGTGTTTTTAATTTCAGATAATTTAATTTTCCAGTCTAAATATCTGTACTTTTCTAAATATCGTCTGCTTATTAATTGCATTTTTCTCTCTTTTGTTTTTGGCAACTATTGAAATGTTATGTTTACTTTTGATGTGTTTGTTCTATGTAGTACTTTTGTATGTGATGTTTTATTCGATCGGATATTAAGGAGAATGCATACACCACAAGAGAAAGCACAGATTTTATGGTGGTCATAGAGTTAATTTCCAATCAACTAAATCACTGACTTTTAAGAGTTAATTTCCAATCACTTAAACTGACTGATTTATGAAGATTTGAATATCACTATTTAATTAAAAAAAAAAGGATAATTTTAGATTTTCCATCGATCGCTTCAGAGAAAATATGCCAATCAGCGCGCAGGTTTCTCAAGATGAATTGGCCTAAGATTATGAAAATGGTAAGTTTTTCTAAATTTTTAACATTTAAAACTTCATAAATAAGTCTTAGTTGATAGTGGAAAATAGAAACATTCATTCATTTATTTAAAATTTGGTGTGTCCAGAATATTTATCAGAATATGATACCTTACTGCATTAAATTTAGACTTCATATTTTTGAAATATATTTATAAGCAGGAACAAAATATTATTATTGATTTCATTTCAATCCTTTTGAAAGCAAAACTAAAAACTGAATGTTATACTGAATCTGAGAAATTTTTGTTGAATTATTGTTTGAGATATTACATAAACTATGAAATATATTTTGTAGTTAACATAAGACTTAAATACCGAGCGATTCTGTTTGCAATACTCATATTCAATAATAATAATAATTAATAAATGACAATAAAGATGATAAATAAAATAAAACGCTTGGTTTTATTAAAAAAATATCTTAATTTTAATTGCAATTTCGTCATTTACATTTTAAATTAAAGTTGAAGTTTTACCGGAAATGGCAACAAATTAGCAATATATATATAGTAAATTGAACGAAACGATCTAAACAGTATATGTTTGGTATGAATATCAAAATTTGAAGATTAAAAATCTTTTGTTTGAGAATCCTTTAAGAGACCAGTTACTTAAAATATTTAATTGAAAATTGTAGCGAGCGGTAATACTGGCGAACCGGCTGGTCGCCAAAGGCGGCTAGTAAACTATAAAGCAGCAAGCTTTACTATAATGTTAAAAATAAATAATGAAGTATTAAATAAATATTTAAAAACAAATAATTATAATATTAAACTGGCGCTGACTTCATTCGTAAACGTTGAAGATACTTTCATTAATTGGGTATCTCTGATGACTGTAATAGACGATTTTCACAACTATATTAGGTACTTATTGAATATGACTTAAATGCGATTAACTGCCATGTTTCGGTTAGTTGATGCAAAAACTGTGAAGAATAAATAAGATATTATATTCCTATAAAACTTCACAAATAAAGCTAAACTTTTATTTTCAAGAAACATTCAAAACGTAAGGAGATGCGGAAAATAAAGAATACACTAAAAAGGAACTAAAACAAGAAAATTTCTGCATTGTAAATACTTTCCATGTTACTACGAATAGAAAAGGACGTTGTTTATTGAATAACCTTACTAGTAGGAGATAAGTATAAAAATTAGCACTTAACTAACTGTGTTACATTAGTATATTACCCATTATGCACCATTAATAATGAAGCAATAAACAATCACCCCGACTTAGTCAACATATTTCAGTGTACCTGAATGACCACGAGAAGGAATAGATGTACCGAGGTTAGTTACAAAATGGACAGGTACTAACCTGAGGGAAGTACGTCACCGCGGCAATGCTTTTCACTCGCCATGGTTATACCCCCAGGGGAAGCAAAAACAGGCGTACACAAAGAGCTTACCGCTTCTCATTAACATATTTGAAGCGCATCTTTGCCAGAGAGCAGTCTACAGAGCAAGGATAAATGAAATGCCACAAGTCTAAACAGTGTGCCTTTCACAACTGTATATTAAATATCTATAACACATACATGAAATGTATACATGAGTGTATACATCTTTACATGCGTCAACCATCTTTGATAGTTTTATGTTTTTAAATAAAAACGTTTTGTCAACCCTTGCACCATTTACTCATCAACACATGCTTTGTTTCGTTCTTCTAAGATTTATTTTTGTCCTTCTGTACTGCATTTGGAAAATTAATTTTTTAAAAAAATTAAGTGAACTGATGAATATTCAAAAAGTTTGTTTCGCGTTGCTGAAATTCTTGGCCAAAATGAAATAAGAAGCAATATTTTACAAGAAAATATCAAGCAAATAGTATAAGAAATGTAGAAAACAAAACTTTGAACATTTGAGATGGTAATTTGTGAAATAGAGTTGCCATAACTTTATAGAGTTATTTCCAGAAATCTCATTACAGCTGAAATGCATATTTGTAAACCAAATATATAAATAATTATTTCTCCTTGAACTAAATATTAACATTGTTACATTAGTAAATAAAAGATTGTTGCATTAATAAATAAAACATTGTTACATTATTAAATAAAA
>JAPMOR010076787.1:522218-582412 GCA_026543865.1 Argiope aurantia
AGATTGTTGCATTAATAAATAAAACATTGTTACATTATTAAATAAAACATTGTTGCATTAATAAATAAAACATTGTTACATTATTAAATAAAACATTGTTACTTTATTCATATTCCAATTGGCTTTTAACTTGAATCTAGGTTCATTGTGTCTTTTCTAAATTGACTATGAGAAGATTTTAATCAGCTTTTAATTCATTCTAGACTTATTTTCTGGCAAAGCAACTTAAAAAAAACTTCCCATCATTCACCATGTACGATGGAAAAATAGCGATTGCTGCTTTTTGTACAGATACTTACCAACAACATTCTTATTCCTTGCAACATTTTAAAGCCATATAAAATGAACAGAAACTACTATGTGCATAAAAAGTAAATAGTGTACAAAAGCACATTCATTTTTTGGCATTGAATAAATATGCAGGATGTCTCAAAAAGTGGAAAAAGCTTTTATTTACCTAAATATTGTACTTAAACATATATTACCAGTTTTAAAGTTTTAACATATACTACCATAAAGTTTCATTAGATAAGGTAGACAATTGTAGAGAAAACTTTGATTTCTGTAGGGATTGAAAATAAAGTTAAGAGAAGAAAAAATTTGTACAATCTTCATAGTGTAAAAAGGTCAGTTGATAAATTGTACCTTTTATATAGTAATCTCAGCAGAAACAAAGTTACACTTTCTTTTCGGAAACATTAGCAAGGTTATCTTTTTTTTAAAAAAAATTAAAGGGACTAATAACAAGTTTAGAAAGAAACATTCATTTCTGAAATGCAAATTTAATACAACAAATATTTCACATGAAACAATTTGTGTAGTAGGACAACATCCAACCATCATGACTGCAAGAGAAATGCAGCAATTCTGTATAGCATAGTTTCACCTCGTCGTTGCAAGTCCCCTGCAAAAATATTGTGCCATGCTTCCTCTATAGAGGTTTATAATTGCAAAAGTATTGCCGGTACATAATTTTGTGTACGAAAAGACCTGCCGATTATTTCCCAAAAACGTTCGATGGGGCTATCCAGATGGCCAAATTATTCTCTGGAACTGTCCAGAATGTTTTTAAATCGTGATTGTCACCCATAAAAAATATTTGGTTGATTTGGATATTATATTTCATTGTTATTTGGGTACATGAAGTCCATGAATGGCTGCAAATGGTCTCCAAATAGCTGAACACAATCATTTCCACTCAAAGATCAGTTCAGTTGGACCAGAGGAACCAGTCTATTCCTTGTAAAAAAGACCCACAAAATTATAAAGTTATCACTAGCTTTCACAGAGTCTTATAGATACTTTGGGTCCATGGCTTCGTGGGGTATGCGCTACACTCGAACCCTAACATCAATTCTTACCAACTGAAATCGTGACTCATTTAACCAAGCTACTGTTTTCTAGTCATCTAAGGTCCATTTGACTGATATGGTCACGAGTCAAGGAGAGAAACTGCAGGCGATGTCAGGCTTTTAGTGAAACCATTCGTCGCTTTTCTTCTGCGACAGTTCATTAAATACAAATTCTGCCGTACTGTACCACGTCCGTCGTACATCCCACATTGATTCCTGCAATTATTTAACACAGTGTAGCTTCTCTGTTAGCATTGATAATTTTAAGCACACGTCGCTGGTGTCAATCATTAAGTGCAGGCGGTCGGCCACTGCATTATCCACAGTAGGAGGTTAAGCTTGGAATTTCCTATTCTCGGCACACTCTTGAGACTGTGATTTCAGAATGTTGAATTCCCTAAAGATTTTCGAAATGGAATGTCCCATGCGTCTAGCTTCAACAACCATTTCACATTCAAAATCTGTTAATTCCCATCGTGTGGCCATAATCATGTCAGAAACCTTATAATTTTAATACAAATGAAAACCCTGCCAATGCACTCCCCATTTATACATTTTGTTTGCGATGCTACGGCAATATGTATATTTTCTTATTTCTATCCAATGATTTTGTCATCTCAATGTATGTTCATACAATTATCTATCTTATTTAATAAAATTTTGGGTGCAATATGTGAAGAAGTAAACACTTGTTCAACTTTTGGACACACCCTGTATAGTATAAGTAAAATATTTAATAATTCATCCACCAAGTAGCATTAATATTACTTTAAAAGCTAAATATCACCTTTTAAATGAGAAATACGAAGGAAAAGCAGAAAAGTGCTGTCTGTCCCAACCCTGTCCATTATCTGTTCAAGATGTTCAGAGATGAGATAACCCTATTTTTGTTATATTCCATTATTATTCGTTCATTAGCAGGATTCTAAATTGTTAGAAATATAGTGTCACTGGATAAGCGGAATAAAACAGCATACAGTATAATCCGAGACGACAGAAGTTAGATAAATGATCATGCATTTCTTATGACATAATAAAATAACTACAATAACCTATTTGCATGCAGATTTTTTTAAAAATTCTTTTGCTGTAAATCTTTTACATTAATCGTCAGCAGAAGAGTAGATATTGCATTATGGAGTATTGATATTATGGAATGTCAAAAACTGAGCAGATATTTCCTTCAATTTGCAAAGATTGTAAAATCTTTAGACATGTATAATTTTTCTTAAAAATATCGGCGTACAAGCACGTTTGTTTTCTCCTTACTTGCACCATTGAATTTAAACTAATATTATTAATAACTGGAAAAAATAGTCAAAATGTTTTGAAACAAAACCCTTCTAAAATTGAAAATCAATATTGTATATTTATTAAAATTGTTATATATAATATATTTATTAAATAGCTTATATATATACAAAATATTTATCAAATTGTTATATATATAAAATATTTATTAAATTGCTTATATATATACAAAATATTTATCAGATTGTTATATATATAAAATATTTATTCAAATTATTAACTTGTTTAAAACATATTTATGAGTTATTAATCTAATATGATTAAATTTATAGGAGTTTAAACAACTGCCTAATATGGAAGATTAACGATATATCTTTGGTTTTCTTAAAAACACTTTCCCTACCAAATGGAAAGATCATGACAGCCAGCTTTTGAATTCGTCATGAAATAATCTCCGGATTTACAGGATATCTATTCTTGTCTTTATAATGATACCTAGAAACACCGGGGTTAACTTATCGCTCACGATCCTTTCAAATATAAAAGCGGCTGAATGAAAAAGAAAACAATAGGTAATAAGAACGACTGATCCAGTAAACTCCATTAGTAAGTGTTTGTAATGCACACACAAATGGAATTACGCAAGTTTTCTTGCTATTTGAAGATTGTTTAAAGGTGTGTGTGTTTTCTTATTAAAGATACAGAGAGAAGCGAGCACTTATATGTCAGTGTTCCATATTCAGGTCAGGGCAAAAAATAGGCAAGTTCAAATATTTTCGGAACTAAACAGTTAAATTTTACAATTGAAATGCAACTCAAATTGGTCGTCTTTGAATGAAGCATTTTGGTAGACTAAAAATAAAATTACTGTCAGATTTAAATAACAGATTTTGTCAGTAGAAATGAGATACATGCAAAACTACTTTGAAATGTAATTACCAATAACAAAAACGTGATTTTTATGCTTTCTCCTCCAAACAACAAAATTATTATTTCTATTTACCAGAAGAAAAGAAAACTCGATTTCGATCTTACAACAGTTCTTTCAAACCACATTAATATACAAAGGTTTTTTTAATTACTCACATGGCTATTCTGAAAAAAGAATAAGTTCTTTTTCAAAATAGCTATAATAAATATTTCAAAATATAAGTTTTTAACAATCGAATTTGACATTAACCCATTACGAAAAGTTAAATCAGATCTAATCCATTACAAAAATATTCAAAGCTGTCTTTAAAACGTTATGGAAATAATGAATCTAAGGCTACTGAAAGGGATATATCATTTAGAAAGAGGATATTTTTTAGAAAAATTCTATTTTGATATTGTGTCTAAAAATTTCAGGCATCACGCCTTCATCGATATTTTTAAAAGTGTTAATGCAATCTACGCCTTCTTTAAAACTAAGTAACAACGAACAGAAATGATTGCAATTTTTCACAAATAAAGAAAAATTGCAACCATTTCTGATCGCCTAAATTCATCCTTTGTTGTATTCATATTGTGCATGGAGCAATAAACAAAACATAACGAATAAAAAAGAGGAATGTGTGTGCGTATTAGCGTTCTGCAGGAAAACCTATTCGACTTTGGCTTACCATATTTGGTATGGATATATCTTGGACGGTGGAAATGTGCATCTCGAGGTAATTTTATTTATTTATTGTGAAATTCTATATATTTGTGAAAGTTTGGCGATATTCAACGATAATATCTAAAAAATATTAAAACACTAAAACAATTTTAATACCATTTTAAAATTCAAAAATTTGTCCTTCCCGTGTTACCGAATGAATATTCGTGCAAATATTTCTTAAATTTTGGCAACTATTAATTTTTTTGTCTAATTTTTAATATCAAAATACATTACTGCGCTAAAATTCAAACCATTTTCATTATTTCATTAAATATTAAAGCGCATGACTTTCTTACATTACTGAAAGAAGAAAGGATTAAATTTAATGCACGTGCCGTTTAAAAATAAGATTATTAAGGAAACAGAAAGTTAGACAAATAAGAATCTACTTTAGCTCTAAAATTAGAAAAAAAATGCACCGGACAATTACGTTTTCAATGAAAATGGGATCTCATAGGACTATAATTTATTAAAAAGATCCATGTATAAAGAAACAGAATGGGAGTAAAACTAACTCTTTGATTTCAGTAACAATTTGATATTTAAAAAATATATTCTTGGGGTATTATGAATATTAAGTTATACGTAAGAGATTTATTTGAAAATAAATACATTGTTTCAAAATACTTATTTTCAAAAAAGATCATTTCAAGAAAATCTACAAACAACAAAAATTAATGTAAGAATGGGTGCATTGGCACTCTTTAGTCAGACTGTTTGATCTAGAGCTACCAAACTTGTCACATAGACTTCGGAGGCGAAATCCCGAATCATTTTTTTAAAAAAACAAAATAAGTTTGAATGAAGAATAAATGATGAAAAAATTTAGCATTAATAACATTTACACCATCTTAAAATTTAAAAAGTTAACTTTTCAATGATATCATTTTTTTGACGTATAAAATTTTTAATCATTTAAAAAAATAATGTTTCATGCTTATTTTATAACAAAATATATCATTATTAAAATAAAACTCAAATCCTTCTCATAGCTACTATTAATGTTTCAGAGTGGATTTTTAATTTTTCGTATACGAAATATTGAGAAAGTATTGAAATCCTCAAAAAATTCGAACTCAAGATTTTGTCGAATTTCCAAACGTGGTTTTCATTTTTAACCTACCCAGAGCTCAAAAAACACATTTTTGTAAAATGTCTGTTTGTCTATTCGAGTGACAGTGAGAAAGATAACTAAAAAATTCTTTGAGTTAGAGCGATGAAATTTGGTATATGATCTTTGCATCACATTTACAGATTTCTATCAAATTTTGAGCTTCGTTTAGAGGAATTCTGTCTATCCAGATGCTCGAATATAACTTAACAAGATAACTACAAAACGAAGACAGTTAGATGGATGAAATTCTGTACGCAGAATTAACATCTATGATCTAGACCCATGTCGACTTTAGAAGAGGTTCACAAAAGGTTGTCAAATACAACAAGAGGTTCACCATCTGTCGGTCTGTACTTTCAGAAACGTGTAAACGGAATAATTAAAAAGCGCAATGACTTAAAAATATCAAATCAGATATGCGACTTTGTGATTACAAATGTATTCCTGTGTCAAATTTTAGTTTCTATCGATTTGGAAAAGTGCGTCATCTAAAACAAGAATTCAATTTTTGGATTCTTTTAACACGATTAATCGCTAAATGACTCGCCACGATTAATCGCTAAATGTAACACGACCGATTCTGTACAAATGCTAAATGCAAGTCAAAAGTTAGCGTTTAATAACTATTGTACGCCAATGCTATGCAAGGCGTTCTCTAGGGTAGTATTTTTATTGGAGAATATACCAGAAAGAATATTTCTTTGTTGAGTGAGTTTCAGTATAAGGCATACTTTTAATATAATTTTTAAAATTTTGTTGTACTCACAGTCAAGGTTTAACTTCAGATGAAGCAATGGTGGAAAATTAAAGTGCGACAATTTTTATATTCCACTGCTCTTTCTTGTGATTCAATTAGATGTTGAAAGATTTAGACAAAAAATTAGTTAAACCCGTAATGTAAGTAACATAAAGAAGCCAGGCTTCTAAAATATTTGGTATGTATTATAAGGCAATTAAAATTTGGTTTAACATATTTTACTGAAAAAGCCATTAAACCAAACTATTTAATGGAAATCTTTAAAAATCATTCATTCCGCAAACCGAATGGTCGCCAATGATGGTTAGTATCAACAAAATAATAATCCTCACAAGTATTTAAGTTCTAAATTATTATCAGCTCGGATTCATAAAATGTCTATTTTTCGCATTATACCTGAAGATGTGTTTTCATTGCCTTAGATTGCTTACACGCTATTTCATTATTTATGTGGGTAGTATTTTCTTTCTAGATTTAACGGATGCAATGCGGATACATCAAGCCTCCCTGACTCAACCTTGTAACGAACTAAGTACAATTTGATTTTCTCAACCGAAACCAGGTTTAGACCATGCGTCATCGCTTTAGAAAGCGGTAATGACAAAGGTAAAGAGAAGGCAACTAATGGCTAGGTTATGATGTACACCAAGGACAAACCAAATATCTACATCGCATGAATTCTAATCTCCCGAAGGTGCTCACTTCAGGGAATGACTATCATTACGAACTGAAGAAAAAATCGTCGAGTTTGTTGGAAGTATTAAGGATTTCGTCCTTGAATACCCTTTAAGATCCAAGAAATGATAACAGATGTTATTGTATTTGTATTTTTCCACACGCAGACAATAACGGTACGATGAAATAATCTACTATGCGTGTAAACTGAAAATCAAGAGCTACTAGTTTTACTGGTCGATTCAATCTTGCAACTAAGTTGTAAAAAGATCTTTGTTGTCAGACGGGCTTCTTTTAATAAGAAGATGCAAATTTGAAAATAGATTGTACTTCATATCTAGAGCTAATGCTATTTTCAGAAAAAATAATTATGATTATATAAAAAAGTTGGTTACCTTTACCCATAAAGAGCAAAGTGAAAGAACGATTTTAAATCATTTCTGATGCGTTTAAATATTGGTAAATGTAATCATAACCCTCAGTATGGTAAAGTTTTTCAGTACTGTTTTAAAGATACAATGCTCAACAGTTCTACGACAAAAATAAGTAATGCTTCATTTAAAAACAAATTAAATAAGGAAGAAAAATTAAACCACTATAATAAGTATTACAAAATAGGATAAATACATTTAAAGAAACATCTCATGAGCAATTTCAATTTATTTTTGATTAATCCTCCTGCACTGCTATTTATATCCACCTTCGACCGTCAGAAAAAATTAATGAAAAAAAAACATACGCTTGAACTGAAAATAAATACAATCTTTTAAACATACTCTATTACAGAAATTAGTCTATTTCTCTGTTAACTCTGTTTCCAAATCATCTCATTAAAAAACCTCTCCTGAAGCTAATTCTCCTGCAAAATAATTCACACTAACACAGAGAAAGAGTTAAAAGTTTCTCCTTTCCATAATTCTTAATGGGGGAAAAAAGATACTATAAACGTGACTTAAATGCCGGAAAAGTGCTACTCGTGACATGATCTTATTTATTTCAGCTACCGAATCAAAAATAAGCTGAAATTAAAGCTGAACTTCGTGCATAACATCGCCTACTTCTAAAAAACTGCAAGAAAAACCGTTGATATTAGGCGTGTGAGAAGTACAAAGGCGACTTAAAGAATGCAGTTCTAAAAGTTCAGTGAGCAGGAACTGCTTTCAATAAAGATAGATAACACTGGACCAACCTAAGAGGGAAGGTGCTAATCTCCCTTAAAAACTTCTGCGCAATTATTGGTGAATAATTAAATGTTTTTGCATCTGACAAGTCACGACTTCAATCTTTGGCACAGGCAATTAATTTTAATTGAAAAATCCTTGAATACACCTGCTCTATTTAGAAAATTAACGAAAAAAATATCAATAGAATTTTCATATTTAAGCTTCTTTCCTTGAATTAAAATAATGCATTCTTTTGTTTGAAATATATAATTGAAAAACATCTTAATCCAATTCTTTGGTATCCTGAACATGTTACTTCCATTTCGCATTTAGAATAGGATTATATTTATTGAATGGATAAAATTATAATAAAATAGAATTTTATATTTTGATTCATTGTCATTTGTTTTAAACATTAACCATTTAAGTGCGTTTGCCGTGTATACATGTCAATCCAAATTTTCATTTTGGTAATATCAATGTTCAATTTTTTTGTCTAATAAAAATGAAATTCCATTCGCTTTATTATGGGTTTTTGAAAAATTTACAGTGCAATCATTTGTATTATGTTCGATATGCGATAAAAAAATAAATTCCTCAGTTAACTGATTAAATACACAAAGACAATGAAAGAACAGCTTTATTTGTGGGAAATTAAAAACCTCTTACTATAAAACTATCGAAAAATGAATGCTGATACCCATTTCCGATTGTAAAAGATTCGATACCAAATGATTGTTCCTGCAACTGTTTTGAATAGTTTCAAAGTATCAAAAGGCGGCACTAAAAAAGACTAGCGGCATCTATAATAAATGTTATGCTACACATATTACGGAAAGTATAAATTAATACATATCAGAAGTTAAACACTTATAAACATAAAACAAATAACAAATTACCACTTGCCCATCCGTAATACACAACAAATTCTTTACAAATCTTATAAAAATAATTTCAAAATAAAAGCTAATTTTATAAGATAAATAAAAAAAACCCGACCCGATAAAATATTTTGTAAAATTTATAATTAGAAAATAAAATAAATTATATGACCCTGCAAATGGAAATAATTTAATCTGAATTCTTATTTTAATGTCTCTGATCGATTAGTATCAGTGATTGAATTATTTAAATGATCGCTTAACTTTTAATAAAAAATTTTTCATTTTTTCGTCCTGTGTAAAACCCAACTTCCAGATTTTAAAAATATGCATGTATCATTAATATACGAAATTAAAATGTCGAATATAGACTTTAAAATATGTGGTTACCCCAAATTGTTTGTTTTACTAACCATTTTTGAAATTTTTGCTTTTATGGGTTTGCATTTAGGCATATAAAAATGCTTTTTTTTTTCGATTACTAGAATCAAAGTTATAATCCATACATATAAATAAATCTCAATGTGTGTGTGTGTTGGCGCTCTACAGGCCAGGTCATTTCACCTACAGTTACCAAATATGGTACATGTATACCTTAGAGGTCGGGAATGTGCACCTGGGGTCCCTTTTTTGAATTTTTAATTAGAATTTTAATTATTAATTAAAAACTAACTTTCCCACCAAAAAATCTTCCATTTTCCACACTGTCAAATGAGTAAGTCTTCAGTTTTTTTTGTTTTTTTCCAACAGTAATGAGGCTAGGGTTAACCTTTTTCCGCCGATTATTTCAAACGATTCTGTTTATTTTCTTAATGTTTTATGCATTTAAAATTAAACATTGTTAATTAATCGATCTTTCAGATTCATTCTGAAGTACTTTTGAATTAAAATAACACAGAATAAAGGAAATTAAAAATGTCTAATCTGCATAGCGTTACCCCAACTGGCGTAGAAAAATTCACGCATTTGCGTTACCGTAACTGGCGTAGAAAATTCACGCATGCGCATTGTATTCTGATTGTTGACAATATTATCAACGGACGATTCTTGATTTAAATTATTTTTAGGTTAGTTGCATGCTTTTATAATTAAATTGTATTTATATTAGTTATATATTTTTTGTATATGCTTATAGTTTTAAGTACATCGTTTTTTAAGTAATTTTTTTAAACCTGTTTTCGACTGATTATTTTAAACGATTCATTTTATTTTCTTAGTGTTTGATGCATTTAAAATTAAACTGTTAACTATCGATCTGTTCATGATGAATCTGAGAAAATTTTGTTGAGAAATTCTTGAGATATTACATAAATTAAGAAAGATATTCTTTAGCGCCCATAAAGTTTAAACGCTCAGTGACTCTGTTATTAGTAATCATATTATAAAAAAATGCTTTGTTTCAGTAAAAAAATATTATTATATTAATTGCAGATTAATTCTTTCCACTTTATTTTAAAGCATAAATTCTACGGGAGCTAACAGAAAATGAGAGAGATACATATTACGTTATGACTGAAGGCTTTTAAAATATTATGAGTGAATTATATGACTATCAAAATTTGAAGTTTTAAAATATTTTGATGAAGAATCTATTAAAGTAGAAATTGCGTAAAATATTTAATTATTAAAATTTAAACGAACATTAAGATTGGCGAACTAGCTGGTCGCCAAAGGCGTCTAGTAAATAATAAAATGGAAGTGGGTAATTAAAGAACTATAAAATTGCAGAAAATTAATTTGAACAAACAGTTTCTTACTCTCAAACAATATATTGCTTAAAAGTATAGATTCGAATTTCTTTTAATTATTTTTTGTTGTTTTATTTGTTTCTTGGAAATATTTTTGAAATATATGATAAAACTTAAAATAGAGAACTCACGTGTCAATAAATCGCCGTGTCCTAATTATTTCCTTAAATACTTTGAAAATTATAAATTAAGAAGCAGTAATGGAATACTGTAAAATATGTTATGTTTAAAAATTTTGATAGATCATCCGCAGAGTAAAGATTTAAATGCAGAGCATATTATGGAAATTGCAGTTATAAAGCTCTTTATGATATTAAAAGAAATCTACAAAACCCATACGATTCTAAAGTGAGAATGTTTAGCAGGACATATTCAAGAAGAAAAGACTTATATTATAACATTTAATGAGGAAAAGTTAGGATCTTCAGGAAAAGTTAAAATCCACAATAAAATTATAGAAAAACTGCAAAATTTTTATGTGGTTAAGCATGCAATTTATTGTAATAGCAAATTTTTTCCCCTTTCCTGCTGTTGCAATAAAATCCATATATTATTGCAAGATAACTATGGTACATAGTGTAACATGACGAAAAATAGTTTTCAAAAAAATTCATAGCGCTTCTCCGATTTAGCTGAAAAAACAAACCAAGACAATTTAAACGACACTTGGTGACAAAAATTTGTTCAAAGACGATTATAAGGTCTTACAGAACAATAATGAGAATTTTAACATTATTAATTATTTGATTAATGATATTAAGATGTATAATCTATTCTCAAATACTTAGAAATAGCGATTGATCCACTGATATCTAAAAAGTAAATGGAAATTCAGAAAGTGCTGATTTAAATGTAATGATATCAGTTATTCTCTATTCTAATGCAATACAAATTATTTTTTGTAATGGAAATTTTTTTTAAATTATTTTTCCCAATACAAAAAATAATGTTAAAAACTTAAAGAAAAAAACCCAATTAAGAAAGATAATTTGTTTTGTAAGGATTGGTCCATCGATTGATCCATTAATGTTTGAAAATTACATGGGGATTCTCAAAGAGCAGATTATAGTATAGAGATAACAGTTATTCCCTATTACAATATAGCATAAAAATAATGAATGCAATTAAAAGGTAATAAAATCAGTTTAAATTTTTAAAAAGAAAGTTTGACCTGCAAATGTTGCGAATTTTAACATTCTGAAAAGATAACAAAATTTTTTGTGCTTTATTAAAAGCTAAATGCTGTATTTTCATTATTTTTCTTTAAAGTAAACATATTTTCAGAATTTTTTTTCGTTATTAAAATTACATTTTCCCAAAATACTGCAATTGATTCCAGTGATGTTATGAACCAGAATCTAATATTTCATTATTTTACCAATCTTTCAATAAAAAAACATTTTTTAATAAAAATTGTGAATTTCCTTACAAAATTGGAAATATTGGCAAACATTTTAGATTTACTGAAAAACTCTTAGTTCATAACGCAGCTAATTATATCACTGATGCAAGATGTAAGTAAACGGAAATGTATTAATTAGAATTTGCAAATAAATGTATGGCGTAACTACAAATATTCATTAAAATTTAGCTGAAATTTAATTGGAATTCTTGGTTTCTATTTCCCATTAAAATTTTAAAAAATCTGTTTGTTTTATTAAAATTTTATAAATTAAAAATATGCTCCGAAATATGATTTTTTGAGTAAGTATTATTTTTTTATTATTCCTGATATTTGAACAATTTTCTTTACCAAATTGTTTGATTTTGATTCTAAGTCCATTTTGTGGGAATTATACTGATTTTTATGTTTGCATTTATATACGTTTCAATGTTATTTTATAGCATTAAGAAATATTTTCACAAATTCTTAAATTTGGCAAAATTTTCTTACGAAAACCCTCTTAAATCGAATGCATATTTTTTTGTTCAAATTTGATATAATAATTTCCCAACGCGTTCTGCATTTCCTGAACGAAAGAATGAATTAATAGATTAAGGATTAATACGTCGTTTTAATGCTTCTCAATGTGAAAAATAAGGAAAATCAGTTTTATTTATCAGTCGAACCTCAATATTTTAATAGACAGAAATACAACTTATTTTTTTATTTCAAAAATAAGGTAACATATTTCTTAAGCTATCTACAAAATTTTTCACTTGATAAACCTCTAATCTAAAAGAGTTTTGCTAAATACCTCCTTATAATTTAAAAAATTACTTTTTCCAAATTTTTAAAAATCTTCGTCTTTTTAACAAATATATTTTGATTTCATATGTCTTTTTTTATAAATTTTAAAATGCAAAAATTCAAAACTATGATTAATTTAGAGTTTTTTTTTCCAAAAAAATTCATTCCGAATGTAATCACATGCATTATGTCAAGGAAATCAAAGTAGACAACTCAGCAATCGAAATCTCTCCAACTGTTTACAGAAAAATATTTGAAGTATTGAAGCAAAGGGAAAATAATGATTGTAGATAGATCAAATACATTCTTTTATACCTAATATATATGAACATCTTTCGGCATGTATGGCATTCACACAAACTTTTAATAAGTAGGCTTGGTTCGCTCATTTGTCATGTTAAAAAAATCCATTTTGGCAATCATGTTTTAAATTAATTACAAGATATTTCACGAAAATCAATTTAACGGAGAAATACACCAATCATAGCATAGAAAAGAGTTACCTATATACAGAATAACAATTTTTTTAGTATGGATGTGGGACCTAGCCACAAAATAAAAATATTAATGGCATTGGGAAAGATTGATTTAGAATTTAAAAAACGACGCTCATTTTAAAGAAAAACCAAGAGATAGGAAATTCAGCCAATCAAAACGATTTGTTTCTTTCGCATAACGACATATGTTTTGATCATAGTCTTTAAATCTTACAGATATTAATAATTTTCCAAAAAAATGGGATGTGATGAATGATTCTCATCAAAGGAATAATTTCCATTTTCCCCGAGAGGCATTCATTCTACGAGAGTGGATAAATGATGGAAACGCGTGACTCAGTCTACTTTCTTGTCTCCACCTACTAAGTAAAACCTCATATGATGGGGAACAAAGTGACGCCACGCGACCAATATGCGCTCTTCTCTATAAAAAATGTACATCAAAGAAACTCAAAAAGAAAAATATAATAAATAAAATATATATAATGCATCTTTCGAAGGTGTATAATGGTTATTTATGTCACCAAAATGATGAATTTTATTTAAACTCGAAGAATAATGAAAAGTTACCGAAAACTAGTTATTACAAACACATCAGCAGAGGTTTCCTAGGGGGAAAAACTAGGGGAAAAAATCTTTCTGTTGGAAAGATGGAAGATAACATATCTTCTTTATTTTAACATTTCACCTCATCTCATGAAGTTCTTCTCTCGGCGAAACTAACCAAGACAACAAGACAAGTATTCAGCATTTTATAAAAAAGGACATAGCTTGTTCCTTTTTCAAGTATTATTTCGAAACATTTAGATCCGATAAAAAAAATTTAAAATAAGAAAAAACTATATGTTCAATAACTTATAAATTATGAGTTAACAAGATTTTAACTTATAAATTATTAGATTAACAAAGTTTTAAATATTATATTTTTACGACAGCTGGAGCTTTTTTATTCGAAATCAAAAATTACAATGCCCATTTTCTACCTATATTTCAGCCGAAATGGCCAAGAAAGAAACACTCACTTCTTCCTCTTTTCTTTGGATACTTTTCCTTCCGAACTATTTTTATTCCAAACTCATAATGAAGCATAACAAGCAATAGTGCGTTACAAGTAGCAGAGAAAGAAAGGAAAACTCATTTCTGTTACAGATAACGACAAAAATAAAATCCTTCGGGTGAGTAAGTTCAGTTATAGCTAATAAAATTAAATCGCTGTTTTGTGCATTGAAAATCAATGAAATTTAACACTGCACCAGGGAACGAGATACAGCACAATTTATACCCAAATGGCAATCCATTTACCGCGGGGCATTCCGTCCTCCATCTGGTCAGCATTAGTTATTCAGTTAAAGTCATCATAAACAAAAACATTTCACTTCATTTCTTGTTCGATATTGTGTGTATTTTTAAAGTAAAGTAACAGTGAATCGAATTTTATTGAGCCTTAAATATGCAGGTATATACAGTGAAATTGGGAAGAAATTTGGTAATAATAATTTATCAATGTAATTTTTTTGTCTAATACTAAACTTATAAAAAAATGTACGTTTATCCCGTTTCAATGTTTATATATCACTACTAGCAGCATAAATGTTATTTCTTTTAAACCCGCGCAGTAAAAATTCAATTACAGCAGATCTTTGATTTTATTTTCATACTTGGATTTCAAAATGTTAAAGTGAATGAAATTTGAGTTAAATATTTTTAAAGTGGGGAAAAAATTTGCTACATTTAATCTGTGACATTTTTAAAACAGATAATTCGTCCACAAAATACGTTCTATGCTGTAGTGCAGCATTTGCTTCAATAGAAAACGCATTTCTAGAGAGATCGCTCATAGCTAGAATCTCAGCTTTGAGACAGGAGGGCTAAAAATTCGAAATTGAATTCAATCTCCGAAGCGCGATGCACGAGTGTTCAGTGTTTGCTCTCTCGGTCACATAAAATTTCTTGCAGCTAGTGTCACATGCAGTTTGGAGTAGAGCAGGGCCGTTCTCGTTTGCTGTTCACATTACGAGGTTCATCTGAAAAATTCCTTGTGTAGTTTCAAAAAGAGACATTAATCTAACTAAATTAAGCTTTATTTTATCTGCTAATGATATTGATATAAAAGAATTTTACTAACGGAAATATTAGATTTAACAAAAAAAATTAGTATCAGATCTGTCTGTTTATACGTTATATACAATTTTATTTATTAATATACTTTAGCGGAAATAATCTTCTACAAAAAGAAATTGAATATATACAAAGAATATGGTTTATTCCACGGCTTTCCAAGTAACCTCAGATAATAAAAGTGAAAATAAAAGAATTTCAAATATCTTCAGCTATATTAAATTATTTTAAAAATTGATATACGAAATTCATTACTAAATTATTAATTGATATGCTTGGTTCAAAACATGTGGATAAAATATCAACTGCTTCAGAACAATGCCCCTGCATGTCTTTGCAAGGAAATCGACAAAAAAAAAAAAAAAAAAAAAAAACTGTTTCAGACAATGTCTCAAATTTTATTTTATAAGAGCGCCTTTCGGCTTTTAGATATATTTTTTTCATATAATCTGCTGAATGAAATACAGATCTCAAAGATATGACGTAGATGTTCACAAACTAAAGCAAAGGCAAGAGATGGAAAAATTACACATGAAAAAAGGATAATTTTACTTTTCTCCATTGTAAACGGTTCCAACTTTTCGCTCCGGTGGGTGGACATCGATTGCCATCATTCGAAACTCTATTATTATGAATGAAGGAACGAGTCCCATAAAACTCGCAGCCCAACATACGCCCACAGCTCGCATGCAAGGCCCAACACTACGCCTATTCCGTCGAGAAGGCGCCACTGGTCCCA
The DNA here is from genome assembly GCA_026543865.1 of Argiope aurantia. Taxonomy (NCBI): domain Eukaryota; kingdom Metazoa; phylum Arthropoda; class Arachnida; order Araneae; family Araneidae; genus Argiope; species Argiope aurantia. The sequence continues at coordinate 538,344 of JAPMOR010076787.1, forward strand.
TATCGGACACGCAGGAGGTAGACACAATCGCTCCCAGCAAAACCATTAATGCTGTGCTATTGGAAAAAGTACATAAAACCCCTTTATGGAATCTACAAACGCAGATCTTTAAAACACATTATTTTCCAGCTTCAACCCTAATGAGATTTGGAATTATAGCTACTGTGGTTTACACATATAGAGGATATGGCACCAAAATATGATAGTTCTTTTCATGGCGATAGAAAGTCTGCTTTGTCTGATCCTGGCCTCCTTCATTTTCTCTTTTTCGTTTCAATTTTTCTGCTTAATTGCTGGCTAATGGAAAGGGAGAAAGTATATGCTAAATGATTTGAAAATGTCGCAAGTTCAATCACCTCACAGGAGTTCACGGTGTTTTTTCCTCGTTAACCGTAGAAGGTCTAAATACATATAAAAAAGAATAGAAACATCCGTTAATAGGAACGGAATTCATTCATCCGCAAAAGGATGTTTATAAAAGTTTTTTTTTTCACCATAGTCGAAAAGCAAACAATTGTTATTCGATAAAAATAAAAAATTATATTATTTCTGTATTATTTTAATAAAATTTTGAAAGTTTTAACTGTGAAAGCGATGAAAAAAATATTTTAAGAAACGTTTCTTGTAAGCAAGCTCTATGCATTTATAGGCCTGCGTTGAGTGCAAACCCATTTTTATATTTCTAGAAGCGAAGAAGTTGCATTTAAAAGCGACTTTAAACTTTTCAGTAGTTTCTTTTTGCGACTTATAGTATTAAAAGCAATTTAATAACGGGCTCAATTTCATTATATAATACCAATTTACATAATTTCAAAAACTTTCTAAAAAGTCATTAGGAATTTTTTTTAATGAAATGATATGAGATATTATATTTGTTGTCCAATTATAACTGAAAAAAGAAGAATAAAAGTATGGAATCATATGAAATTGAAGTGACAGCTTCCATTATTAAACATGAATCGGCTTTATATATATAATATCAACTTTAAACGTATTTTGTTGTTGGTTTTCGCTGAATTTTGTTTCACACTGATTTCATATTTTTCTACAGTAAACAAAACTTAATCTAGTTCTTTTTTTTTTAAATTATTTATTACACCTGAGACCCCAAGCAAGTTCATTGAATTTCTACTTGTGCAAGTGAGTATTTCTTTCCTCGGATGATTGTCTATATTTTGTTTCAAAACCTTACCCCGGAAGTAATAAGCCTGAACCTTTTGTCAGCTCATACGTACCTTCAGCAAATAATGCATATCATGAAATTGTTGCAAGTGGTCTGACGTAAGGGGAGGCAGAAAACAATGGACAGAAATTAAACAATGGCTCTTGTTCAAGCCAAACCCTTCACTTGACCCGCTTTAGAGAAAGGATCACAAGATTAAGGCTCCACTCGTATAAGTAGCAGTTAATCTTATTAATATTTTTCTTTCTTGCTCCTGAAAATGTCACTAAGAGTTCTTCAAGGAAGTTGTTCATTTTCATGAACTTAAAATACTTTAGAAGATCTTTAAAATTACCCAATATGGTTTGAAATTTTCTTTCATTTGTACAAAATTTTTACTGTTAAAGAATTTAATTTTTTCTTCTGATATGCAATTCATTTTCCATACACGTATTTTTCAAACCGACCTCATGCTTCCAATTCATTCTTTCACTTCCGTTAATACTTACAAAAATTTACGTGAAATTAAAAATAAAATACTTTTTTAACCTAAATGAAATGAGTATTTGTTCTTAAATTTTATATAAAAAATCATTTTCTGCCTAAAATTTTAATAAATATTAGTCTCCAAATATATTTATGTTTCCTTACCAAACTAAATATAATTAAAAAATGGTAATAAAATTTTACAAAATTTGGGTATTGGGTAAACAATTCTTGTTTTAAAATTACTGCAATATATTCTAATTATTGAAGTAAAAATGCAAGAAAAAACATGAAGAATTGTTAGCAAAGTTTATACAAATTATTCAAATAGTATTTTTACTTTCAGCTTTAACAAAAAAAAAATGTTTTGCTTCAAAGATAAATTAAAATTTTAAATTAAATCAAGTGTTAAATTTTCCATAAAAAAACTAAATATGTTTATCCATTATTAAAACACCACAACTTAAGGCAGAAATATCCATTAAAATGCTTCCGATCAATATAATAAGAAACACTTTAAAAGAAAAGATTATTTTTGTTCATTTAACGCAATCAAGTAAATCGAACAACTGAGTTCCAAAAAATGAAATAAAACATCAGGAAAAAATATATAAAATTCTCATTCAAAAAAGATATTTTCTGTTATGTTTATTGAGAGAATTGCGTTTGATTCATATTTTAAGTGGGTTCCAAGTTATTTCACAAGCAATTCGTTTTATTTAATTTTATTCTATCTAATCTATTATTTTCTTTTCTTTTAAAGTACCTGTTGTGAAACAAATTATTAATAAAATAAATTTATACTGCATTATGAAAAATAACTGGACCAAATCAAAGAGACTTTTTTATGGCATCATAATTTAGAAATTCAATTAGTATTTTTGAAAAGGTTTTCCCATATAAGAATAAGCGTTTTAAGATAATGTAAATTTTTTTATATTAATAATAAGTCAATACTTGTGCACCACAACGTACAGCACAAGGCTTACAGAAGTAAGCAGAAACAACTATATACATAGATAAAAACAGATAAAAACAACAGGAAAAAAATAAACAACCAGACTAATTAAAAATTGAAGCAGCAAAGGCAATAAATTTACAGAAATCATTTTGTGGTCGACCAAAACATGAAGCGGAGGTGGAAACTTAATATTACAGGCATCGAGATCCACAACAAAATCCCTTCTTCCTTCAGTAAAAGTTTGGAGCAGTCAAAAAGCAAGTGTTCGACATTTTGAACTCCACCCACGCTGCAAGAGCACAGATCAGTGTCCGATAATCCAAATTTCTTGAGATAGTAATTAAAATGACCGTGGCCAGTAAGAAATTTTGTTAAGTGAAAATCACTGAAGAAATTCTTGTTATTTAACCTTTGAGAAAATGTGGGGAAAAATAATTTAGTTAAAGAGGCAGTTGACGAATTCTGGTACAACTCATTCCATAAGAGAATGGTCTTTTTGTGATTCTCATTGCGAATGTGAGATTTGGGGATGCTCACAAGATCAATGATGTTTAGCTTTGTAGCTTGCTTTGCAAACCAATCGGCTCTTTCATTCCCTAAAATGCCAGAATGACCCCGGACATGTGAAAAACAGACATTAAATCCTCTTGCTTTAAGCTCGTAAAGAGTGATTTGAAAATTCACTACAATTTTGTTGCAGGAAGAAACATTACTAAGCAAAAATAAGGATAAAAGAGTATCAGTACAAATAAGAAACCTGGATGACAGAGTACAGTGGTTCACGATCGACTTGAGTGAGTTACTGAGGCACAGCAATTCTGCTTGAACACACTACACTCATGAAGAACTCTAAACATAAAGTGTTCTATTTCGGCTGCGTCTTGAAACTCAACAAAAGCAAGTCCAACACGGTGGTTCAGTTTACTGCCATTATTAAAACACACTACAGGAAAATTGTTAAGAACATTGTCCTTGTAATCGATAATTTCGATAGGAACAAGATAATGTAATGTAAGTGTTTATGAGTTAAATAAAAAGTTAATAAGCCAAAAAAAAAGCATACTAGTAGAAAGGGCCTTTTACATCTATTATATAAATAAATATTTATAGCGCATAAACATGAGATACCTTTCCATTAATTAGATTAAGTTATATCGAATACGAAAAATGCAAAAATAACGCTTAACTAGGAAATTATTATTAACTATAACAGATTTATGAAACGGACAATGATAAGAAAATATGAGGCGAGAGAAATGTCCCCCTTTCTCAGTACACGTTCATTGCTGTTTGCTTAGACCAAGCAACTAGATACCATGTCGGGAAAATTAAATTGATTATAATATACACTTATAAAATTAGTCACCGGTTCTATCTTCAACGAGATCATTATACTATACATCTCTCAGGAATTATTCGAAAAGCATTATGAGATGTTTAATAAATGTAAAAGTAATATTTATCTATAAAAGGCTCATGATTTAAAAGAATGAAGAATATCTTTTTCACTATGTGAGGCACATCTTTTCAAATTAATCATAGTGGTTACAACGATTTCGTTTGAAAACCGTCCGAAGAGCTTAGATAATAATTGGTAATGAATATTTTTTAATTATTCTATGAGGCGTACTTTCCATCTATTCTTTTATGGATGAAAAGAAATTTTCAAACAACCAAAGGTAAGAGTTTGTTCCAAAACTCCACGTGAACTTTATTTTTTCTTAGTAAAGATTTAGAAACAGAAATAAATAAAATCTTTTGAATTTTAAATTCGAAATAATACTTCTTAAATTCTTTTACGTTATGTTTAGAAATATATATATATATATTCTAAATATGCAGTTAATGGAACGAAATTATGAAAAGGCTATTAACAAAATTATATCATAACAATAATTTAAAGTAATCTGAAATCATCATTAAAATTATTTAAAAATCATGAACAGATAAATCTTTAGAAATCAAAAACTGACCACTTCTTGAGAATGTTTTATATGATCTTTATTGTTGTATCTCACTAATCTATACTTATAATAAAGCTCAATGTGTGTGTGTGTGTGTGTGTGTGTGTGTGTGTGTGTGTGTTGGCGCTCTACAGACCAGACCATTCAACCTACAGCTACCAAATTTGGCACGTGTATACCTTGGACACCGGGAATGTGCACCTGGGGGTTAGTTTTTCGAATTTTTAATTAGAATTTTATTTATTTAAAAATTAAGCGAAATTTTGACGTGTTTCTGCTATAACTGCCGAAAATATTACCGCACAAAAAAGATTTTTACATGAAGTTAAAGATAAAAAATTTATCTTTTAAATGATACTACTGTTTTAATCTTATAATTAAATTTCTATTTTTAATGAATTTTTAAATAAATATTTTAACTGTTTTTCAATAATTTTTTTCGTCAAAAATAAAAATGAGGATTAAGCACGTTTCGCATTCATGAGAAAAAAATAGCTTTTTTCAAAGTGTTGCCATCACATTGATTAAAGCTCAAACTAAAAATAAATTAAATCTTTTTGGAAATGAAATCTGCAAAAATATAATTTTCGGCATGTGTTTGTAGGAAATGAAACAAATATGAAATATTATTTTTTCTAAAAAATAAATTCAAGAAAAATTATTTTATGATCTTATTTTATTTATTTATGAAATTATTTTATGAAAAATTATTTAATGACTCATAAAATAATGAAGATATAAACAAACTTATGGCATTTATTGATGGAATAACTCATATATTTTCCTTTTCAGGTTTGAATATTTTTACTTTTGTAAATATCGTCTGCGAGTGTTTTTAATTTCAGATAATTTCATTTTCCAGTCTAAATATCTGTACTTTTCTAAATATCGTCTGCTTATTAATTGCATTCTTCTCTCTTTTGTTTTTGGCAACTATTGATATGTTATGTTTACTTTTGATGTGTTTTATCTATGTAGTACTTTTGTATGTGAAGTTTTATTCGATCGGATATTAAGGAGAATGCATACACCACAAGAGAAGGCACAGATTTTATGGTGGTCATAGAGTTAATTTCCAATCAACTAAATCACTGACTTTTAAGAGTTAATTTCAAATCACTTAAACTGACTGATTTATGAAGATTTGAATATCACTATTCAATAAAAAAAGGATAATTTTAGATTTTTCATCGAACGTTTCAAAGAAAATACGCCAATAAGCGCGCAGGTTTCTCAAGATTAATTGGCCTAAGATTATGAAAATGGTGAGTTTTTCTAAATTTTTAACATTTAAAACTTCATAAATAAGTCTTAGTTGATCGTAGAAAATAGAAACATTCATTCATTTATTTAAAATTTGGTGTGTCCAGAATATTTCTCAGAATATGATACCTTACTGCATTAAATTTAGACTTCATAATTTTTGAAATATATTTATAAGCAGGAACAAAATATTATTATTGATTTCATTTCAATCCTTTTGAAAGCAAAAGTAAAAACTGAATTTTATACTGAATCTCAGAAATTTTTGTTCAATTATTGTTTGAGATATTACATAAACTATGAAAAATATTTTGTAGTTAACATAAGACTTAAATTCCGAGCGATTCTGTTTGCAATACTCATTCAATAATAATAATTAATAAATAACAATAAAGATGATAAATAAAATAAAACGCTTGGTTTTATTAAAAAATATCTTAATATTAATTGCAATTTCGTCATTTACATTTTTAATTAAAGTTGAAGTTTTACCGGAAATGGCAACAAATTAGCAAAATATATATAGTAAATTGAACGAAACGATCTAAACAATATAAGTTTGGTATGACTATCAAAATTTGAAGATTAAAAATGTTTTATTTGAGAATCCTTTAAGTTACTTAAAATATTTAACCAGTTACTTAAAATATTTAATTGAAAATTTTAGCGAGCGGTAATACTGGCGAACCGGCTGGTCGCCAAAGGCGGCTAGTTATTCATAGTTTTGAATTTATGCTCCATTCTTATAATCTTAATAAAGATATATTTAACTAACTAGGAAACGTTTCATCTGAAATTGAAAAATATGTATTAAAAAACAAATAATTAAATAACATTAATGTGATAAATAGTTTACATTGCAAGTAGGAATCAATCTTTTACAAGACAATAAAATGGGAATCGCTGTTACTTCGTATTTACGTGTTTCCAGAAAATTATTTTTATTGCAAATATCAATTTCAGTACATACAAATTTGCGGAATAATTTTGAAACATCTATCAATATATTACAAAAAAAAGTAAAAAAAAGGAAGGGTCTGCATCATCATTTAACAATGAGGATACTGCATTCTTATAATGTAACTGCTAACAACATTTAAGTAGATATCCATTATAACAGAAAGTTAGCAAATTCTAAAGGAATAAACTTGTTTACTCCTTATGAATAATATGAAAAAATTCTGTGAATTCATATATATCTGTCACAGGTGTGCATGGATAACGAATTCGATAGTTGATTTCATTTAATAATTCAAATGTTTATAGCCCAAATGTTTATCATATTTCCTATAGATTATTAATCAGATTCTCTTTGGTGTTATATGAAAATATGACAAATGCATTACTGACAATATGATATTCTCAGTCTTGGAGTACTGTTCAAAATTTAAGAAGCATCCACTAACGTTAAAACAAATCTTTAAATTGCAAATAAAACTATTGCAATTAAAAAATAAATATTATTACATATCCTTTAAGCAATGGAACTTACAGTGCTTTAAATATGAAGGACGAATGGAATAATTGCTAAAATATTCTCATAGCTATTTAAAAGTATACCATCAATAGTTATATTATATACGGAGATGGCATTTTCATTAAGAAAAATTTAACGAGGAAGGGAATTTCAGAATTATAACTGAATTAATATATTAATTATGAATTATATTATTAAAATGAAACTGCCAATTCAATTACACATAAATATAAAATATAAACAAGAAAGAAACTTCAAAATGTTAAAATAATTCTTTTAAAAAGTGACAGCATTTACTGCTCGTTAATGATACATATTTTTGTTGTTTGCAGTATTTTCGAGTAGCTTCTGGACAAATATGATAGATAAATTAAAAAATAAGCGCGTAAAATTTATTTAATTGCATAAATATAAATTTTGAATGCATTGGTTGAATTTAGAAGTAAATAGCAGTAGATTCCCATGTTGACATTAGCTAAACTTTATCGCTAACAACTTTTAAATGAAATAAAGGTGATAAAAACACACTAATGTTCTGCTTCCAATCTTGGGATAAAAGGTAGGGAGTTTTCTAACACCTAATAGTAAGAATTTAAAACGTATTATTCTCATCAGAGGCATTTACTAGCACTTACGATGTCACTGACCTGGATTTCCTATTTCGGATGCTGCTTGCAGACAAATTACGAAAGGCAAAACTTCTTCGTGATAAATTGCCATGGCAGGGCTATTGAGCTCATAAAAGATGTGTAGATAGATTTTATGAATGAAAGTATATAATTAATATTCGAGTCATGATTTAAGAGGACAGGTTCTTCTAGACTCAAAGGGCGACACTCCCGTCAAACGATGTTCTCCCCATGACCTTGACTCGCTTATTAAAGAAAATTGGAATCATAACAAAATTATTAAAATTAAATATAAAGTTTGAGTACTTAACTAACAGAATCCATTTCTATCATCATTTTTTAACACCTGAATAAAACTACTAATACGCAAATGCAGAAAAATACAGCATTGGGATTAACACACATTTGTTTTATGTACCGAAAATCGGAATGTCACTCTTGAATTAAAAAATATATATATTTATTTTTTATATACTATAATTCTTCGCAATTAATTAATTTTGAAGATCTGTTAATCAATTCTTTACAAGTTCTACAATTCCGAGCAATGAATCCTAATAACGTGCTAAAATGAATAAAAGGTAAACTACAGTTTCTTAAAAACTTTATGATTACGACGTATTTAGGTTCTTGTCACAAATAAATAAGAAAGATACACAAATTATTTTATTACATCCATATACTTGATAATTATTTATATTGATAAAACAGTGCTGCGGAAAATATTTCTTCGGCATCATTTCTGAATCCATTATTTAAAATATAGATAGATTTACTAGAAAAAGTAAACTACAATATTTTTGACATTTGTTTTTAATAAAGAATATTTTGAAATCTATAATCTATTTCTGCTTCCATTTCCTTTGGAAATTCTAACTTTAATACGATATTCTAGATAAACTAATGTCCCATAAATATCATGAAAATTTAATTACTTAACTCACTTGCAACTTCGAAACATGAATCAATACAACTTGCTTATTTCAACTTTATTTCCTCTTATACCAGTGTTTTCATAACTTTTATACCTAAATTCATGAAATCATTTTGATTCATGAATTTGAAGGAGTCTATGATACAGATAAATTGTAAAAGTCATAAAAGAAATATATTGAGAGACGTTCTACACTAAAAATATTACTCTACAATTAAATGCATTATTTAATTTCAAGTCTGTGTCGCATCATTAGATGATTTATTACAAATTGGCTGAAGAAATCCTATAATTTGCTACAATTTCAGCAATTTGATATAGCAGAAGTAATTAAAAATGTTTTAAAATAAGTAAGAAATTAATGAAACATCTTTTATGGAATAATAAATTTTACACATGTCTCTTTAGGTGACTATTATGAATGAAAAAAAGATTTATTCTCATTTATACTGTATTTTTCTTTAAAAAGAACTAAATATACTTCATCGACTACTACCCTTTAAATTTCTTCAATACTAAAAATAATAATTGCGGCCTTAATCCTTTTTATGTAGTTCCTTTTCTTTCAAAAACTTATATTCAATATAATAACAAGTTTATAGAAATGAAATGTGACATCTATTCAAAGAACTGCCAAAGTCTTCCCAATTAATTACTTCTGAATTCTATTCAATACTTGACCTTTAAACTTCAAAGAATTGGAGACAAAATAATTTTGAAGGCAGCGAAATTATCTGACCTCAAAAAAGATTATTGCCCTCAAGAACAAAGATATTCTGTTATTTCTATCAATATCGTAAATTTTTGCCTTCCTTCTTCAAATATCACAAAACTTCCTCTTTTTTTTTCAAGGTACAAACATTGTTCGTGAGATAATTTTAGAAAGGAAATGTTGTGTAATATTTTCCATTTATCACAATATAAAAATAGAGAAAATAAATTTAAATAGTTATTGAAGTTTTTAACTAACAAAATTTTATTAATATACCTTCTTTGAAAGAAGATGAAACACATTTATTAAAGGCTATTAAAGAAAACAATTTAATAAAGACTATCAAAAAATTATGCGAAAGTTTGTTATTGCAAAAGAAAATAGAAAATGTCGTAAAATCAATCGCTGATTGGTGTTATCATATTTAAAATATTTGTCTTGTCAAGATATTAGGAAAAGAAAGATTTTCTTGAATTACTCATTTTAATGCTAATACCGCTCCCAATACTGATGATAAATAACATTAAACCACTTTTTTCTACAGTTTAAATTCATTTGAACTCTGAAAAAGGCCCATCCATGACCAAATATAAGTGCGAAAGATTTTCCATCATTTTTGTTAAAAAAAGATAAAGAGTACAGTTATTCTATTTTAGTTAGCTTTCAAAGAAAATAAAAATGAGTAATCAATCAAAGTAAATCACAGAAATAAAATATCAGAATTATATACAAAAATCAAAATTGAATGTAATATATTTAATTAACCCGCTTGGTCTGAAAATATATTACTGCTTTAAAAATAATTTATTGCATAAATACTTAGCACGGACTTGGGGTGAAATATTCAAATTGATTCTTAGGAATGTTGTATAAAATGTCCAAGAATGGCAGTCCAAATTTCCATATATAGAGGATCTATTCTTATGGCAATTTTCTCTGCTTTAAAAAATATCAACATCGCATGGCTTTCTGCTTCACTGAGTGCGGAAACATCAGCAATTATTTAACGGAAAATTTTTCAAGTAATTTATTTTTTTAGAAGTCAAATTAAACTGAAACTTCAGATTCAAATATATAATTTATATTTTCTTCACAAAAAAGCCTAACATCCTCTTGTGAGGATAATAGATACAAAATTATAAGCCTTACCATAGTTTAATAAACATTGACGGATATAAACATTAACAAAACGCGGATTGACATTTGAAAAATAGAGTGCTTCTAAAATAGAAAGGAGTTTCATGCACATCAATTTATTATTATTTATATTCCAATTTATTTGGTACCTTCATTGTACTTATAATACTTTAAATACTGAAAAAAAAGTATATATGTACGAAATCCTTCATTAATGCTTTAGAAGAAAACAGAAAATATAAATGATTATTCATTTAATCAAAACTTAAAAATGCAACTGAACCCTCTAATTTTACAGCATTCAACGAACCTCCTAGCCAAGAGTCATCCACGATTAATGAAACAATCACTTATCCACTTAAAAGAAAGTATTTAGTACAGGTAGCCTGTACTAAATGCTTCCTATATTCCTATATCTTACTTTTAATGCTAAATCTTCCTACATCTAATTTTTTCCGGGGTCCTGGCATAGGGGTAGCGCGTCTTCCCGTGATCTGGGCGTCCCGGGTTCGTGTTCCAGTTCGGGCATGGTTGTTCTTCTGTGTTCTACCTGTTAGGTGTGTGAATGTTCTCCCCCCCCCCCGTATAAAGGATTTGTGCAAGCGAGTGTGATACATGAAGTAGCTAAGTCGTACCCTTGAACCTAGTTGGCGCTACTGAAACAACAAGAAACGCTCACTCGGCTTAAATCGATGGCAGATCTGTCAGCGGGCTTGTAAAGTGTCATAAGTAACAACACCATATCTAATTTTTTGAAACATCCCTTGTCATTCTACATGCGCACTGTTTTGAAAAATATATTTTTATCAATAGTTAGACAAATGTTAATAATTTATTGCATATATCAAATGTTTTAATATAACTTCTTAAAACATATACTGTCAGCCGAATCAGAATAATTTAATTATGCAAGTTCAAAATCACTCTTTTCATGAGGTAAAAAGGAAACCTATATCTTAAAATAATGAGTGCAGACCAGCAGTCTGTCATGTTGGGGACTACTTAAAAGGCACAGTTCACGTCTGTTCATGACTATAAAAAATGTGCCCATTTAGAAGCTGAGCACAATAGCAGTTGCACCATGAAATGTTGTTCCAGCACAGTGGGGCCCCCGTTATTTTAATCGAATTTATCGTTTATCCTTAGATACTTTACTGAAGCTTACAATACATTTGGGCACACTGTTAAGGGTCTTGTGCATATCTTTAAAGCTCTACCAAGGTCACAATAGATCAGAAACATTCTAGATCTTTCAAGATTTTATTGCAATGAAGATGCCAAGAATTCGGTATATATTTCGCAGTTGTACCTAATTCTATTGAAAATTATTTGTTCGTCGAAATGATTCTCCTTTATTTATTATGAATGAAAATATGAACTCATAACAAAATTTTCAAATTTTACGATAACATACAATCCGAATTACCTTATTGAAATATTACTTCTATTAAATAGTGATTCAACTGCCAGTTATTCAGAGCCCTATTAATAAAATTCTGTCCACTGACAAAAAGGGTCAATTAATATTACAAAATGTAAGTATCGAAGATGTATGTTAATCCATTTATTAGATGTGACAAATTACGAAAGAAGGGGAAAAAAACAAATTTTCTCCAGAAGTTTCGGAAATCTATTTTTCTCTTTTCTCTAAAATGTGTAACATTTTCCTGCACTCCTTTGATGTTGTGATTCAAAACATCCTTAGAAAATATGAAGCTTGAAAAGTCATTTTCAATCTACATATGATATGTTTTGACGAAACCCACGCCAGAAAGTAAAAATAATTTTTTTAAAGAGTTATTTCCTTGTCATTTGAAATTAATTGAATTGTGATTTGGAACGTTAAATGTATTCTGAAATTCATTTTATTCGCATCATTTATCAAACATCCCTAGTAAGATAATCTTCTGACGGTGCATTAATGGAATGAATGTTTCGCTCCAAATATTTTTAAGATATAAGCTTTTTCAATGTGCGCGTATAAACTGGCAGTTTTGAAGTTACCAAGTGAGTTTTTAATCAACTCTTTTTTCACGTACTACTATAGCTTAAATAACTTTTAAAAAACATTGGGCAAAAAAAAAATTATTAGTTTAAATCTTTTTTTTTTTTTTGAGTTTATAAGTTTCATAAAAAATAATTCCACAATTATTAACAAATTTCTCAGAAATGCGAGCCTATTTTAAATGTCTTTACAAATAGAGAAAAATTAGAAATATCAATTAATGGAAGAAAACAAAATAATAGTTGAAACTTTCATGGATTATAAATATTGTTTTTTTTTTTTCTTTATTCTCATTCTAAATGCTAAGTAAATGAATTTCACTGAAGATAGCCCCAGATTTTTCAAGTTATATTTATTGAATGAAATATGTGAGGGAAATAAAAACAATAATATCAAATCTACAATCATATGTTTAATCACAAAATACAACGAAATTTATTAGTATGTGAAATAAAATAGAAATTGCAGAATTTTTTTAACATGAAAGATTTTCTCAAGCTTTCAAATAATTATATTAGCTTGATAAATAAAAATTATTTAACTTTTTAGTCTGGGAATCTTACGTACATGGAATTATCGTATTTTAAATTTGTAAATTAAAATAAAATCATTCAAAGGCACTAAAATTCAAAATAAAGATTACGACGAGTTTATTATTTTATTATTTTTTCAGCTCAATCAAAATTATAACCAATTCCAAAATTCAACAATATCATTCAATTAGAAATAGAGAAAACAGTTAAATGATTTATGGGAAACAAAACAGTTCCATTAATACTTGTTAATTTAAATTCATCTTTTCAGAAAGATGCGGGGAATCAATAATGGTTGCGTTTTAAAATATACATACAATCATTTCTGCTTAACTTGTATTTTCATTGTCTTTCTGTACATGAAAGACAATGAAAATACAAATGATTCGTAATATGCATCATTAAAAACAATGAAAGTGCCAGATTAAATGATAACGATTTTTAAATCTGATGCAATCTCTTGAACATCAGTATTAAAAGAATTTTAGATCATAATTGCCATGATTGTATGACGGAGAATATATTGCTTGAATTTTCCCCTTAATCAGCAAAGATTATTATAACCATAAATATGTATATGCAACAGGTTTTAAGCATCTTTTATTCCTTCCGGTTTGTGTCAATCATCAAACTGGACTGTCAGATAAGTTTTATGAAATTCATATGCAGAGATACAAGAAAAAAATTGAATTAGAAAACATCTGAGATTCAAGGAAGTAATAATGAGACGAACTTCGAAGAATATTTGCCTAGTTATTCGCATGAACAAGTCCACCCCTTTTAGTCCATGCCGAAACACCTGCTCTATCAATTAGAGAACGTGAGGGGAAACATACTTTATGAATACAACCCAACAACCCATTGTTCTCCATATTTATATTATCTCTTTCATTTTTCAAACATATGGCGGCCGTTAGTTGCTATGGTAACTTGACACGCCTTTGACGTCATTTAATATGTTTTCGTTAAAAGACCAAAACGTTGGTGAAAGCCGACCTCTCAAAGAGACATAACATGCTTTGTAAAAATTATGCCGCACGAGTCGATAACTGTTCTCTGCCAAATGAGAGTTTTCCAATAATGGCATACAAAGATATTCTGGTCAGTTTCGCTGCATACAGTTAAACATACAGTTGATAAAGAGATGTTTGAGGTGGTATCAGCAGATATTTCAATAATAGCTCGTTTTAAAAATGCTATAAATCTGTAGCAAGAAAAAAAATTACATAATTAAACTTAACAATTCTATAAATGGTGAAAACCAAAATATTAAGCAGATTCTTACTATTTTTAAAATTAATAAGTTATACTAAAGATGTATAGAAAGTAACATTATAGTAAAATAAGTTTACGTTTTTAAAAAAATAATTCGAAGTAATTCGTATAATAGAAGTTCTTTTAATTTTTTCATTTGTAATTAAACTAATTTGAATTACATAATAGATATTATAATTAGAAATATTACTGCAAATGAAAAATTATTATTTAAAGAAGAGTTTTGTAAAACTTTGATCTTTTAAACGAATTGGCTCTATAAGATTTGGTAGACTATTTGATATCATTATGTAAGCATTCAAAATAAAATATCAATTGATTAATGTGAACATTATTTGTATTTCTATCTCAAAAATATCCATTGGCTTTATGTAATCGTTTTGAAGTTTCATTCTTTACATGTTGGTAAAAAATAAACATACGTTAATTTTTTTAAAAAATTAACTTTAAAAGTAATATATTTGCTGGAATACTCAGAAAATTAATATACTTCTCCGTAAGTGCAATAAATTTTTCAGAAAATGGAAATTAATTTACTTCAATGGAACATTTCTCAAATGATGGAAGATAGAATATTTCTCAGATGATGGAATGATCTCATAGAAATTATCATTCTTTAAAAAAAAAAAAGTGCCAACTTTTCAAAAAACATTATTTCCATAATTTCCATCCTTATGATAAAACTCGTAATACTTGATTGAAGTATTAATTGTTTTGTACCTATATACTTTAAATAATAAATGAAAAAAAATGAAGCTAATACGCAGTTCAAAATAATTTTTTTAACGTGTCTCATTTCCTTCCTTAGAAATACCACATCAGCATTCAGTAAAGTTCCATTTCCTCCAAGAGTTTCACACAAGTTTTTTTTTCAGTAAGAAATGTTCTTTTTGTTAAATTTTCCTCAAAGTGCAAAAGGGACACTGATCCTAGGTTTGATTAAATATGTCTGGAGAATTTCTTCGCTCTTCTACTGGTAAAATCATGGTTTGCAAGATTTAAAAAAAAATGTGTTGTCACTAAAGTGTATCCGACGCAATTTTGTCAAACCGTGAAATAAAAGGCCGTCTTTCAGTCTATTATTTTCTCGGAGAAAAAGGTGACGAATGAACTCGAATAATCCAAACCGTCATAGAATGTTGGGCACAAATTCGTGACTAAGGCCAACTGATGCTGCGATTTTTTTCAGCCCTTTTATTTATTGTGGAAAACAGACAATGTAGTGAAAAAAGTCAAGCTCGAGCTGAACAAATAATGAAATGAAATCAAGCAAGCGTTGGCAGGTGCATGCAAGTAAAACTGGAAATGACCAGATTGAAAGAGAACTTTTCATTTACAAAGAGAAACAGTTTATATTGTCAAGTAATTCATTTGTTACCTACCAAAAAATGTGTTAGTAGGAAAAGAATAAAACTTTCATGCAGCTCCTGCCCCATCTTTATTGCCATTCTAATAACTAGAATCAGATTCGTATCATAGCTAATGATTGTCAATCATAAACACATCGTTTTAAAGGCAGGAAAACCAGGTGCCTCCATGAGACTTTCTATCATACTCCCAAATAAAAATATTATATCCTTGTTTTAATTAAAAAATTGTGATTAAGAATGCAAAGTTCTTCATAACGCGTGTGAGCAGTTTTGTGCTTTTTTGAAACAGAAGGAAACAAAGTATTGTTTTTGAAGTTTTTTCCGGCCAGTTGAAGCCAAAACACATAAAGTTACAATTTTAATAACAAGATGTTATGCCAAATCTATTTTATTTAACACTCTCATTTATCAAAGTCACTGTGTTTTTGAATGAACACGTTTACTTCTATGCAAACGAAGAAGGACGAAAAATCCATCTTTTGATAGATTTAATTCAAAATCTGATATGTGCTACATTTTCGATACCACAACTGTGATGAAAATTTTATCCGTCCAGCTTTTTAATTTTTGTAATCATCATGTTTACTTAAATTCAGACGGACAGACAGACATAACTTTCGTGAATCGATTTCGTTCAAAATTTGACGGAAATCTACAAATTTGGCCTAAAGGCTATATATCAAATTTAATCTTAGTAGTTCAAATCATTTTTATGTTCACAGACAGAGTGAAAAACACATATAAGTTCAAATCATTTGACAATGATAATATTTTCTCCTTAGATATTTCGTAAAAAGCAGTTTAGCTCATATTTCAGGAATGGCGAAGAAGAAATATAAAAATGCGTACTGAATGAAAAGCCGAGAGCAAACAAACAAAAAAAAAAAGATAATATGATTAAAATGAGCAAAACGCTTAGAGATTTTTAATGCATTCACTTCGGTGACCGTGGCAATGGCAAATATATTCGCTCAAAGACATCTATCAACCTCAAAGTCATCTTTTATTTTTAGCAAAGTAATCTTTTTCCTATACTGGTAAGTTTATAATTTATCTTACACGGTTTTGCATTTTATCATTCAATTGTATTTACACTTCAAATGAATTTAGTATTTTTTTTAAGATTCTCTACTTTATTACTTTAATACACAGCATAAACATCAAGAAGTGGCATTATTTTTCTAAACTTTTTTTACTATATGTTTATTTTACTCTCTATATGCACACTGTTGAGACGTATTCTATTTTCTTATAATGTTTCTGATTTTTAGGATATTTTATACTTACCATAAGATTCTATTAATTTTTATTCACTAAAGAGTCACATTTTATTGGTGTTCGTACAAATACAGACGAAAATACTATCTTATACAAATAATGTTTGAAAAATATAGCCTTTCATAAAAACATGATTAATTTATAGGATATTTTATCCACATATCAATGATTTATAGAAATCTACAGCAGTTGTAATCATCACGCTGCAACGAAACTATAACTTAACCACGTAACAAAAATTAACATTCGTTTGTATGAAAAAAAAAAGACTGCCTGATCTGAAATCCAATATTATTAGCAAACAATTCATAGGAATGTTATAGTTTTCCACCGACTTGAATTCAAAAGCATTAAAAAATAATGTTTTTAGTTGTAACTCATACTAGACAAAGTTATTGGTAAAAGATTTTTAAAAAATTTCCAAAATGTTCAGTCAAGCAAAACATCATTTATATTAAAATGAAAGGGAAACGATAAGTAAGCGCTCCATTGTTAAACGATGTGACCAAGATAACCGACATCGCGAAGTAGCAGCAACATTGACAAATTAATGCGACCTAAGCAAAAGGTTCCTAGAATTTTGATAAGACTTGCAATCTGATGGGCGGAGTAGCTCATGCAATCTTTTAAGGCTAACTTCCTGGGTTATGGTACAACATGATGCATCGCATATTTCTATGCGTAATGACATCAAAATTAATGCCTCCAGTAAACCATTGTATGAAGCTGAAACGCATCATTATCATAGCAGAAAATATACCAGAGAAAGAATGGTCGCAACCTTGACTTTCAGCAGTCTTTTGTGAAAGGGTAGTCTCTCTCCCTCTCTATGTAGTCAATGATTTGGCTTAAATCATAAGACGAAGAATTAGATCTCCATTTTGCTACCATTTAGAGGTGGATCTGTTAATTCCTTCAACAATACCTCTGAATACGTGAAATGAATTTTTTCAAAGCCCTGAAAGTCACAGCAGTTCAACAACATCAACTGGTCAAAATGAAGTGAAATGTAGGGGCTTCAAATAGATGCAGAGTTCCACATTCATCAGAAAATACTAAAAGAGCATATTTTGAAAATGCTTTAAAAAGTCTGGGTATTTTTAATGTAAGTTAATGGCTCTGAAACTTAGTGGAATGAACAGACATTCAATTTAATTATAAAAAGAATAGGGGCTTCACCCGTGCTCTCTTTCGCTCGCCACCCCCGATGTTGTCCTGGAATCATACATGTCCTCAGGTTAGTGGACTATCCTGAGAGATTCCCTCCCTCCAGATAATAAAAGTAAATAGAAAAAAACTGCTTTAAAAATCCCAAGTACAAAAAAATTTCATTCCAAATAAAATATGAATATTTTAATATTAGTTAAAATTCAGAAGAAATCGCATCATAATTTTAACTTTTTCGGCAAAATCAAGAAGAATTCAAACATGTAATTAAAAAATAATTAAACAAATTAAAAAAAAATTCTTAAAACCGTTAACCTTCCTCTGATATCGTTGGATGCCTCATTACTATTTTTAAAAAAATATGCAGTAACACGTTAATTGCTTAAGAATTCATATTATCGCTAACCGGTAGACGAAAAATTTCCTTTACTCGAAAAAGACTGAGATGCTATTTATTTGTTCTGCCACAAACGATGTGTCTAAGAGTAGAATTAACAACTAATATTGTTGGCTGTTAATTTGTAGTTAATGAAATCTTTCCTTTTCCTTTTTTTACAACCAAAACATCGCCAAATACAATATAAATACTTACTACGACGTAATACAATTTTCATTAAATATTTCGAACAATGCTAGCAAACTTGCTATCTATCAATCACAAAGCAAATAAAATGTAATGCTTCCATAGAAAATTTTATATAATAGATATATAAGGATAAACAATTATGAAACATAGTTAAAATTTTGCTTTATAAACGTACACATTTAAAACCTGTTTTCTAGAAAGGTAATTCAAAATTGCAATGCTTAATCTACGAATTAAAATTACAGAAAAAGTTTTTTTTTATCGATTACTTTATAAAAAAACAAATATATTAGATATATTTCATTTCAGATCAATCTTAGAAGCGGAATATCTCCAAAAAAAATCGTAATTATATGATGAACTGAATTTTACAAAATTTTAAAACAAATGCAAAGAAGTATGATTATCATTCAAAGAATATATTCAAAACATTACAATCGCCCTGGAACTACTCAGAAATAGTTTTAAAAAATATATTCCAACCTTTTCTTGACTTAAAACATCCGTCATTTCCTCAGTTGCACAATCATCGTCGAGTTTCAACCTCCTTAATTTGCCTTCGACTTCTTGTAACCATTTTCGAATGCGTTTCATTTGAGCAGTAAGACCTAAGAAATGATAATCAAATTTAATAAAATAAATTGCCATCACTACACAAAAAGAATTCAATTAAATCGGATTATATCACAATTTAGAGTGAAAAACACTGAAATTACTTATAAGGCTTCTCTGCTATAAAATTAGAATTATTGCATTATAATCTAACAAAATATGAGGCTATACTTCCTGCATCATTAATTGGATTCCTTCTGTAAAATATCCGATTATTTATCATGAAAGTTTCAATTAAGGTTCATTTTAATTTATTTGCATTTATCTGTAAGATGGCATTAAATATTAAGTGGTAATATAAATTTTTAGGTTATAAAAATAATATATAAAATTCAGAATTTTTAAATGGGAACACAATAATTAGTCAAAATAAGTATGTTTCAGCAGAACCTCTGAAGAACACGACTATTGTAGATATTAATTTGTTATTTAAGCAAGTAGGCCGATCTGATCTCATTGTAATTGAGATTCCTCAGCATAAACATTTAAAAGTTCTTTAGTTGCTTTTCCTTCTGTTTTTGTTTCTTAAATATGATGTTAAAAAAATTCGTAGCGAATGAATGCACTGTGAAACGAAAGAAGGTTAATCTCAGTAAACATTCCAAAAAGAGCAATTTTAATGTTTAACAACAATGTGAATACAAAGCTGAAATGGCTATTTAATAAAGTAAAAGTATGTTATTAGAAAATAGGAGCATTTTTATTATATCCATAAAAACTATACTTTCATTACATAATTATATATACATATTTTGAGAAGTTTTCTGGCCGAAGAGAGAAGACACTTTGAATTTTTAAACTTCGCTTTTATTCTATCCCGAGAGTCATGATTTATGTACAAGAAAGAAGCGACGAGGTGCGTCAATCTACAGCACGACGCAAGAGCGAAAGAGAAGACTGAAAATTTTCCCCAGTTATTTTTTACTCTGAAATTCCAATAGGGATTTCTTTACACGTGTCGATTTAGGTAAGGGAATTATAGGTATCTTTTAAAAGAATTTGTTTCGCTTGACAAATTTTTATCCCTTCACTCGGAGTTTGAGAACCGCTGGTTCAAGCATTTTTACAGAGCCCTTGTAACCCGTGTTAATTAAATAAAAAAAAAAGATGGAATTGGATCAGGAAATAAGAGAACATTTTAGAATTAAGTTAATGTGGGTTAAAGTGAGATCAAAATTATGAAAAAAATTAAGTTTAAAAATATCGTTAAAATATACTGTCTACCAACAAATAAGTGGATACTTGTTATAAAAGAGATAAACACAATTTGTTAATATTCACTAGTTGGCAGAGCCTTCATCTGAGACAATTACACCCTTAACCCTACGGGAAATGCTTTCCACCAGTGTTTGGATGATGGACAGTGATCTTTTCTTCCACTGGGCTTGAAGAAGACATTTAAAATCTTTCATCTATTTTGGTGTGTTACTGCATCCCTTAATTCGGAAATCCAATTCGTCTCAGAGGTTTTCTATAAGAATCAAGTCTGGACTCTGAGTTTGCCAATCCAGTCGGTTCACCCCATTACACCTTTAACTCTACGGGAAATGCTTTCCACCAGTGTTCGGATGATGGACAGTGATCTTTTCTTCCACTGGGCTTGGAGAAGACATTTAAAATCTTTCATCGATTTTGGTGTGTTACTGCATCCCTTAATTCGGAAATACAATTCGTCTCAGAGGTTTTCTATAAGAATCATGTCTGGACTCTGAGTTTGCCAATCCAGTCGGTTCACCCCATTTCCAAAATACCAATCCATGGTAGACCTCGCATCATGACAAGTGGCGGTGTCATCTTGGAAATAACAATGATCCAACTCGTAGAATTGTCACAGCGTAGGAAGCCCATTATTGTCTAGAATAGTGGAGTAAGAGTCGGCGTTGAGTTTACCATGAATTGGGAATGTAGGCACATTGGATTCTGTCAAAGTCGTTCTCCATCTTACGCTAAACCCAGACTCAGACATCCGACTGGTAGAGATTGAATCTTGATTCATCACTCGAAATAATTTTTTTACACTCATATACGTTCAAATTTTGAAGTGCCTTGTACCACCTCAAACGAGCAGCGTGATTGGATTTTGTAATCAGTCTAATGAGCGACAGCAAGATCATGAAAACCAAGCAAATGTGCTTCTTTGAGGTTGGTATTTCTAGCAGATGGTATTTTTTGAGGATGATAAACAGTGGTCCCATCTGGAGTATGTAAGCTACTGGTTTGGTGGGATTTTTAAAAAAAATTTTGGACAGCACTCATCGATCATTATCTCTTAGTTTCGTGGGTCTTCCGGGTCCAAGCACATTCCAACAATCCCCACTCACCTTCCACTTCTTAATCACAAAAACCACTGTCTATTTTGGAATGTTTTACTCACTATATATGTGACTTAAGAAACAGCCATTTTTATGATATCCGACAACTATGCCTTTCTCGAAATCAGACAACTCTTAATTTCATAGCATCTTGCATGCGACTAATGCCAATGCTGTTTCCTACACGGTATTTAAGTATAGAAGGCGTAATGTAGATCAGGACCACAAACATTCTCATTTGCATGGGTGTCCAAAGACTTATTGATACTTATTCGTAGATAGCACACACACACATTATATACAGGGTATTTCAGTGAACCGTTTCAGAACTTCTAAGAGGGGTAGGGTACATCCTGACGAACCAAAATCATATACCCATGGGCAGTCAGAAGTGCTTTCCGGACGCGGTAGATGGCGTTGTGCGAAAAATCCGAGCTTTCGTGCAGGGAATATTCATTTCGCACAAGAACGCCAAGTTAGTAGGATGGATGATTACACGATCGCAGAGTTAGCCGATATGCATTTGGCGTACGGGGCTTCAAATTGTAGTGGGCCAGCCTCACAGCGTTTGTACGCGAAACGATATCGGACGAGGCGTATTCCCAGCCATAATTTCGTTGCAAGACTGCACCAGAGGTTAGCTGAGATAGGTTCATTAGAAAGAGCTCACAGGGACAGGGTAAGAACAACACGGACTGCAGACGCCGAACAGAATGTGCTGCAGCATGTACAGGGGAATCCAAGAACGAGTACACGAAGTGTAGCAAACGCAGTCGGGGTTTCCCATTGCAGCGTCTGGAGGATTCTCCGAACAGAAGACATGCATCCGTTTCACGTGCAGAGTGTCCAGACACAGAAATCGGAGGATTATGTACCTCGTATTGCTTTCGCACAGTGGTACCTGGGAAAATATGCTACAAATCCCCTTTTTCCTGCTGAAGTGTTGTTTTCCGATGAGGCATCCTTCACAAAGGAAGGAATTTTCAACACGCATAACGACCATATCTGGGCGGTCGAGAACCCGCATGCAATACGACGTCGTGCAGCACAGAATCGATTTTCGGTCAATGTATGGGCCGGTATTGTGGGAGATCACCTCATCGGACCTTACCTGTTACCAGGTCGTCTAATCGGACCTACGTACTTGCTCTTTCTGCAGCAAGTATTGCCACAACTTTTGAGAGATGAACAGATTTCTGCATCGACGCAACAGACAATGTAGTTCCAACACGATGAAACCCCTGCCCATCATGGCGGAGATGTTCGTAACTACCTGGATGTCACATTTGGTCAACGGTGGATAGGACGTGGGGGTCCCGTGAGTTGGCCTGCTCGGTCACCCGGCTTATCATGTCTTGATTTTTATTTCTGGGGTCATATGAAATCGCTAGTTTATGACACCTCTGTTGACGCTGCTGAGGAGCTCGTTGCAAGAATCGCAGTAGCTGCCGGAGAGATTCGAGGTATGCCTGGAGTATTCCAGAATGTTCGGATGTCCATGCGTCGGAGACGTGAGGCGTGCATTGTAGCCCGTGGAAGAAACTTCGAACACTTACTTTAATCTATGTACCTTTTGCTTCTTTTCATGTATTATTAAAACGATTTCTCATTTACGGTCTCTTTTCTTTATGGTGCTTCTGTGTACAACACCGCTTCAGGAAAGCATTTCCGAGCCCACATTGCTCTATGATTTCGAGTTGTCAGGATTTACCCTACCCCTCTTAGAAGTTCTGAAACGGTTCACTGAAGCACGCTGTATACATTATAAACTATTTAGTTTTGAGCAACAGGTGTTTTAAAAAATTATTATGATATTTCAAGAATGAATTCAACTTTGCCAGAATTTTAATTTACCATAATTTTGATTGAAATACCAGCAAAACAGATAAAAATATATGTTATAGAAGATAATGGTCAATTTGACGAGTTTTCTTACATAAATGCGTATCAAATCCATCATTTGTATCAAAATTTTCTTTCGAGATTCTTTCAGTTAAAAGTACAATTTTACATCTCTTCCGTCGTTTTCTATTTAACTTCAAATCGTTAAAAGTGTTATTTGTAAATAGAAAGATTTTTTTTTAAATATATAGCCCCTTTTATTCTCGGAAAGTTTCCATTTTGCCTCAGAGTATTTTGCTTAAAAAAAGGTAACCTGTAAAATTTTCGTGTGAAGTAAAGTTCACTACTAAAAATGAATGTAATAACTTTGATTGCATAAAATTATTGTTCTGTGAAAGCGCAGTTCCTTAGTGAGTATGGAAGCTAATGAGTTGCAATCACTATCAAAAGCAGAAACAGCTACAGTGAAAAATATCCTTCAGTTAAGGCTGGATTATGTGAAAGTGAATCGAGCTCACTCCTCAATCCTCATCATTGGATGGCTAAAGATTTTTCCACAGGGGAAAATGCGCACAATGCCACAACGAACACTGGTGAATCTGGGAAGATTAGACCAGCCCAGTAATTCTTTGCTAATCTCTTTATCCTTTCAATCCGTAAATATAAATAAAGTTTTTTAAATATCTTTCGACGATGAGGTCAGCTTTACTGTATTCATTAACTACAATCCCAACTTATCAATTATGCAAAGATTGGTGGAAAGGCATACCGAATTACAAATTGTCGGAAATGCCAGAGCTCTATAAATACTCACTTCCTGTATACCCATATCATTAAAAACATTTCCAGAATCTTTTTTCACATTATCTGACTTCTTAATAAAGTTATATATTTTATAAATCTTCGATATGATTTGCGCTATACAGAATAAAAAATGAACAAAAAAAAGACAAAGAAAGAAAATAGAGAATATTAAATAAATTTTATATCTAATTTCTTTGCAGCAAGCATCAAATCCTATATATTGAATGGCATGAATGCGTACATTTTTTAAAACTAACATAATATTAATGTAAAATATAGGCCTATAAAAATTAATTTATATTATTGTAAATAATTACATTAAAGTAAAAAAATAAAAATATGAGCGCTTTGAATGCTTTCGTGTTATATGTTCACCATATGCAGGAAGACGTATGGTGTGCTTAATTCACTTGGTATATTTTGAAAAAATTAATTAATTTTCATTTTTATGAAGAATTAATTTTTTACAAGGCCAAATAATTGAGAAACTATTGCATTTAGATTTCATGTGTATTTATCAGAAAATATTAAAACTTTCATTTCTTTTGTGCACTTCCATTCGAAATATTCAAAAAGATTTTCATGGGTTTGTAACTTTTATAAAACTGGTGTTATATATTCTTTATTCCCCTATAATGTTTTATAATGTATAAATAATACTTATAATGTATTTCCGCAATAATGTTTTACTAAATAGAAGACACTCTAAAAATAACGTAAAATCTTTCAAAAAGTCAGAGACAAAATTCTAAATAATTTCATACTTTAAAGCATTAAAACAGTTTTAAAATAATAGGACAATTAATTTTTTTATAGGTATAATTCAGAATGCAAAATTATATTGATGCAAATACTGTGCTTAAAATAACACACTTTTTAAAAAATAACAGTTTGGAAATTTAATATGCCATTATTGCAAACTAATTAAGAATTAATTATGAATTTAATTATGCATTTTTATGATAAAATGTAATATATTTTTTCTTTTTATTCTTCTGGCATTTTTATAATACATTTCAATTTGGTGAAATATTTGAAACTCATATACAACAAACGCGCATACATTATGTAAGTTGAGTAAAAAGTATTAAAATATGCTCTATGTGAACTGCATTACGACAAAAAAATCCATTATGCATGGGTTATATAATTCTTAAGAATGTAACAAGCACGCAATCCCTAAAATAATATACAAACAAACTTCAAATATATATATATATATATATATATATATCCATCTCTTCAAAACACGATTTCTGAGACTAATCCTTTGACAAAGATGAAGTAAGGTAGTTAATTACTGGAAGCAAACTAAAAATAGACCTTGTCCTGAAAAAATGTTTACCTCGTGAACTAATTCCGCTTGACAGAAAATATTTTCAATAGAAATTCGATGCTTTGTTGAGTTTTTTTGCCGACAGACTTTTCAAGAATAAGAAATTTTAACGTCCCCAAAACACAGAGGTTTCTATATTTCACATTACAAGAGGCTATTGTAATATCTCCTCCATTTCAAGAATTGAAACATTAGATGTTTACTTCGTATTTCCATCAAAGTCTTGTAACATGTACTAAAGTTAAAAGACTACCTAGTTTGCTACATTTATATAGAAGTCGCATCAAATTACTGAGTTTATTCCTTATTACCGAAAATCGTTCATCTTTGAGTTATTTCAAGCGGGTGTGTGCAAGTATTAGAAAGCAAAACATTATTTTTACATACATCTTAGTACTATCATTAAGTGTAAGATATGACATTAGTGACTATATTTTAATCATTTCTTGTCTACAATTTTAATAGTCACCAATTTGTGACTGAAACCATTTCAATAACTCAGTTCTAAAACGAAAGTAAAACATCTTGTTATAATAAGATTTAATAATAATTTTACTTTCTATTATAATAATATTTACAAGTTATAATAAGATTTTATCTTATTGTAATAGGATTTAATAATAATTTTACTTTCAATACTGAAAGTAAAACATCAACTTAAAAGTTATCCAAAGAAATACTATTTAAATTTCGTTCTCCCAGATTTCCGTATTTCGGTTACTTTATAGTATGTAATAAAATTTTTATGAAATAGGATAGTTACTTCTAAAATAATCTTTAAAAAAACTGATTAGAATATCCTTACTTATCATTTTGGAATATCTTTACTACCATGATCAAATATTAAACTTTTTAAATATTTATTCAAATAAAGAATATAACTATTAACATGACTGAACATTGATTCCATACGATTGATCAGTTAAAATTCAGGCATCGAAGATGAATACGTAGCACTTGTTCAAATTAATGAATGTTTTCTATTTGAAAGAGATATTTTTAAGGAATTAAAATTAGAAAATAAAAAAGCATAATCAATCGCAAATATTTTTTCATTAAGAAGACTTTGCTAAGTTTTCCAATACTTAAAATAGCAGCCAAATAAAAAAAAATCAGTCTTTCAGATATAAATTTCCAGATGCGTATATAGTTACTAATTTATAGAAAGATTTTGTTGTCAACTGATAATATTAATGAAGTAATTAAATCACACTTGATGGATTTTTTATTCATTAGTTACGAAAAAGACAGCTGTTAAATTATTTCGGTTTCTCTTTTTCATATTGCCATTGTTTAAGCTCCGTTTTAAGTGTAAACACATCCAGTGTTATCCACTTCAGGAAAACAGTGAAGTCCGAAATCTAAATACACTCTACATGTTGTTTTATTATTAATTAATGTCCCATTGAGATCACTGTACTGGAAGCTTCCTTGAAGCGTCTTTTAATAGATCTAAACAATTGGGCATTATGCGCACAACGTAAATAATAACAGCGATTTAAATGACTCGTGATTGAACAATTCTTTGATTATTAAAAGCAAGCGGCTTCATTTCTGACCAGAAGTAATATCAAGAATAATCCTCCTCTTTGATGCATTTTAGTTTCTAAACACGTTCGTGTTTTTAATAGAATTACGCAGTCGGCTTGTATTAATCACCGATAATGCTGGCTTCATTACTATGTTATATCTGTTAACTGAATCAAGTCCGCGGGGAAAACATTCTCATTGAAGTGATAGACTCTTCAAATCTTAACATTCATCTTGAATTGGTAACCCAGTTTATTCACCACAGATTAGCCAAGATTAGAAATGGAAGAGCTTCAAGGTAATTTTGTTATTTTTGTATTTATGTAATTACTGCATCTTTTACAGGCCCTTAGCCATAAACAGGTAAAAGAACAAAATGTCTTTTTTAAAAATTATCAGATGCAGCTGAAACTTGAGCATAATATCTTTATTCATTTTTTATCTCATTATTATGAGCCATTGTAATTATCCGAATACATCAATTTCGATAACTTAACAGATGAATGAAATTCTTCGTCAATTTCAGATCCAAAGACAAGTAAATTAACGAAATAATGCTAAAGTTATTAGTTATGGTAAATATTATCAGCTATCGAGATTTCCCACTAGACTTTTTTCGCTAAAAATATGGGTAAATGAGACTTTACTATGCATTAAAAAAGGATTCCTCAAGTGATACATGAATTCCGAAACTTCAAGTAAATAGAATTTTGCTTTCTTATACAGTTACTACGTTAGGAAAAATTGGCTTCAGACTCAAGTCTAGCCTCCACCCGATATGACATGGGTATTTCATGCAGAATCAAAAAGATATTTAGAAATCATCAAAAATAACTACAAAACAATTTTTTATAGCACATATTCAGAAATATTTAGGACTAAGCTTTAATATACAGTCATTTAGCGCCTTGCAAGGTAGGAAATTTTTCGATGGAACTTTGGGGTTACATGGTCGCCATTTTTTTTATGTTACTGTATGCTACTGTATTTCAATCTTTCCTGTTCATTTCCCTTGATTTTTTCCTGCTGCACATACTTCTTCTGCTTGCTTTCGTTATTTTCGATTAAATGTGTTTGCATGTATTTCATTTTACTGCATTTATTGATTTTTTTTCTATATTTCCGTTAATTTGCTGCAGCGCTTCTCTGAACCTTCAGATTGGAAATGCTATTCCAATTCGCCGTTCGCGCCACATTCAGCCATTTCGCTAAAATTTGGCGATAAACTTTTTGTGTGAAAATGACTGTATATCAATGCTTTTCTATATTTAGACTGTTAAAATGGTTTCAATTTTCCCTTGTAAACAACACATGCCTTTTGATTCATCTTTCACAAAGGGGGCTCTATCACACACTTCACATATAAGACACAAAGTAAAGAAGAACCATGCCCGAACCAGGATTCGAATCTGGGACATCCAGATCACGGGGAAGACGCTCTAGCTCTAGACCAGGTCGCTGGCATATTATATATATATATATGTAATGATATTTTAAACTCTTAATTTAGACCATAGTAAAATATTCTCTTATTTCGTGATCCAATTCCACTTTCGGTTTAATTAATTCTTCTGCCTCTTCGGTGCCTTTGAAAAGGTGTCAAAGGTTACGACGTAAATTGAATTGGCACGTGGGCAGAAATCCTATCTTATATAAGACTAGTGATCATTTGTTCGTCCTTTTTTTTCCTTCTTTCTTACTTCTGCTTTTGTGACACGCTGCGCCTTCTTGTAAATAATCCTGACTGCTTCCCGAGAGAAAATAAAGCGAAATTAAAAATACAACGTCTCGTCTGTCTAAGAACCTGCATTCTGCTTTTCGATTTTTTTTTTAGATGAAAGTTATCTTTTAACGAATCAAATTTTGTTATTTTATACTTCGTGGTAATTTAAAAATTTACAACAGAAAAATTTTCACAGAAAAAATTCCTATACTTTTTTACCAATAGAGTCATTTAAAAAATAAACATAGTCATTTTAAATTGAATTTCAAAAAGTTGTATGCTCATCAAATTGTTAATTGAAATATTATCATCTGATTAACATTACAATATTTTCAGAAAAGAAATTGCTTAAATATTAATAATTATAAGATAGATTACGAAGGTTATGTATGGAAATCTTTTAATAGATTGACTGCTGTGCTAATCCATATTCGGGTGATAGCAAAGGTCTCATTCCATGTAGAATTTGATGCGTGTAGAACCCACCTATATTTAATTAACCAATTAACTGCCATGATTCCTATTTGGGTATTTTGAAATTTTATGTTCACCATTCAGCACAAAAAATATATTTGATACGCCTATCAATTTAGTTTCTTTCAATATATATATATCAGCCAATATTGTGTGTAGAGGGTTAGCAAGAAATAAGTTACCCACTTCAGAAGGCTCTAAAATGCGTTCTATTGATCCAAATGACTTAAAATTTATACAGATTATTGAGTTGATGCGCTTTGCATTTATTAAAAAAATTAGTACAAAAATTCACCCCTTAGGTGGAGCTGTAATACACATAAAATCCTTTAATATGGTTTATAATTGTTAAATAAAGTAAAATTAAAATTGCTCAGCTGTCCCTTCAACAATATTCTCTAATCGGAGAACCATATTTTCTATAGATGACCGGAGTAAGTCTGCCGGGATATTCAAGAATATGGCGCTGAATGTTTTCTTTCAGATCTGGTAGACATGATGGCCTTTGACGGTAGATATTGTATTTCAAATAACCCCACAACCAAAGGTCGAGAGGAGTGATGTCCCTGCTATTGGGAAATGACGGCTGATAACTCACGCTTCTGTGAAATGACGTATTAACAATCGCTTTACACGACGATCAATATGAGGCGGTACATCATCCTGCATGAAAATGATGTCTTGAAGGCATCCACGCTGTAGAAGATTTGGGATTGCCAAATACATCAGCATATCATGTACCGTTATCCTGTGACGGAATAGGTTTGAAGTTATATCTTCAAAGAAATACGATCCAATTGAAAAGGTAGCTGTAAAATCTCACCATACTATCACTTTTTCAGGATGCAAAGGTTGTTCCTGGATAACTTGAGGGTTTTCCTCTACCAAAATTCGACAGTTGTAGATGTTAAGTTGCCCATTGAGGCAAAAGTGAGCCTCATCACTCCACAGAATGTTTTATGGCCAAGTTGTGTCGACCACTATTCGAGCAAGGAACTGAAGTGCAAAAGTTTTACGGACCTCCAAGTCCCCGTCCTGCAACATGTGCACAGACTTGATTTTGCATTAATAAAAATGCAAAATCTGCCGCATGATTTTTCGTAAAGTTGAATACAGCATATCCAGAACTCGGGAAACAACTGGCAAACTCACACTATTATGCGGCGACTGATTGCTGACTACAACGAGCGAGGTCGAAACATTTTCGACGCTGGAAGACTCGATTTTTTTCCCCCTTTACCTGGAAAAATGCCATGTTGCCCAGTTTTTTCAAATTTCTGCATCATCTTGCGTATGACACCTGGAGACATCGGACCTCTTCGTATCTGCTTCATACGACAAAATTCCTTTAAAGCTGCAACGGAGTTTTGGTGGTTCTGGTAGAGCAATTTCACCAGTAGCGCTTTTCTTCCAACGTAGGCATGACAAACAGAGAAAAAACTTATATTCGTGCAGAATCCGCCTTCTTTTTATCCAAATAAAAAGGGTAATAGACATGCGCTGTAATGCAAATTATGTTTCACATTTTCAACATATGCAAATAAATGCCATTTGTGTTACAACGTCATCAATTAGTAAATTTTTGTACTATTTTTTTAATTAATAAATGTAATGCGCATCATCTGAATAATCTGTAGTTCAAATTTTATCTTATTTGGAACGATAGAACGCAATTTAGAGCACTCTCTAGCGGGTAACTTATTTTTTGCTAACACTATATGGCATTCGATCCTTCATTTCTTTATAATATTCGAACAAGTTTGAAATTCGTCTGTTAGTCGAAAAGAAAAAATCGTTATGTTTGAAGCATTGTAATTTTAGTTTTGTTTCTATATTATAATGAAATATCGTACATAGATATGTAATTTAGAGATTATAGTAACGATCATTTACTTACTCAATCTTCTATTTTTATTTCAAATATACCAAATATTTTCCAAACAAAACATAATTTGAATGTAATTTTACAGTTATACAACTGCTTGCATATTTATTATATATGTATAGCTTCTTCGCCCAAAAATTTTAAAGAAATGGCAGTTAATGGGTTAATATTTTCATGCTTTAATGCGTTCCTCACCTTGTGATTCGCAACTACTTTTTAATTTGATATTCGCTGATATAATATATTTTAAAAATAGCAAAGAAATTAGCATCTTATTTGTTAATGGTCCGAATCACAGGTATGAATTATGGCAGCGGACGTGTTTAGCAGATAAAATTTTAAGGATTCCAGTTTCCTCTACGAAATCAATTATAAACAATAATAAATGTTTCTGAGAATTATTATTATTATTATTCTGAATTTTTAGTGTTTGAAGAACAACTTGAATCGATGTGTTCTGCTTATCATTATATTTTATTGCGTAAAGAGTTCATAGAAAATTTAATTATGATGGCCAAAATTCTATTGATATTACCATTTGAATGAAGAATAAGAACACTGTAGTATTGCTAGAAAGTAATTTAATAGAATCCGAAGCAATATGGCTATTACTAAGATGTATGCTAGAAGAAACTAACAACCTTAAAAGAAACAAAGCTTTTAATTTGAATATTAAATAAAATCTACAGGCAGACAGTAAGTCGTATGCAATTAAAATTAAATACATAAAATTTTCATTGGATAAATGATTTCCTTAGATTGTAATAAAAATTTCTCCGAGTATGTACGGAAGAAAAAGCTTTCTCTAATGAAAGTATGAAAGCTTTACGGAGAAATCAAGATGACCATGACTAATGGCGGATTTGAATATTTTTCGGCTCAAACTAGTTCATTCAGTTTCATATTTAGCAGGCTACTTTCGTCTAAGCATTTTTCTTTAATTTCATTAATTTTATAAACATTAAAATTATTTATTTATTACTAGCTGCCTTTGGCGACCAGCCGGTTCGCCAATCTTAATGTTCGTTTAAATTTAATAATTAAATATTTTACGCAATTCCATCTTTAATAGATTCTTCATCAAAATATTTTAAAACTTCCAATTTTGATAGTCATATAATTCGCTCATAATATTATAAACGCCTTCAGTCATAACGTAATATGTATCACTCTCATTTTCTGTTACCTCTCGTAGAATTTATGCTTTAAATGAAAGTGGAAAGAATTAATCTGCAATGAATATAATAATATTTTTTACTGAAACAAAGCATTTTTTTAGAATATGATTACTGATAACAGAGTCACTGAGCGTTTAAATCTTATGGGCACTAAAGAATATCTTTCTTAATTTATGTAATATCTCAAGAATTTCTCAACAAAAGTTTCTCAGATTCATCATGAACAGATCGATTCATTAACAATGTTTAATTTTAAATGCATCAAACACTAAGAAAATAAACAGAATCGTTTAAAGTAATCGGTCTAAAACAAGTTCAAAAAAACTACTTAAAAAACGATGTACTTAAAACTATAAGCATATACAAAAAATATATAACTAACATAAATACAATTTAATTACAAAAGCATGCAACTAACCTAAAAATAATTTAAATCATCCATTGATAATGGTTGTCATGTCAACAATCAGAACACAATGCGCATGCGTGAATTTTCAACGCCAGTTATGGTAACGCAAATGCGTCAATTTTTATACGCCAGTTGGGGTAACGCTATGCGGATTAGAAATCTTTAATTTCCTTTATTCTGTGTTATTTTAATTCAAAAGTACTTCAGAATGAATCTGAAAGACCGATTAACAATGTTCAATTTTAAATGCATAAAACATTAAGAAAATAAACAGAATCGTTTGAAATAATCGGCCGAAAAATGTTAACCCTAGCCTCATTACTGTTGGGAAATTCTATATAAGATTCAATTCGTACGTGGGATTGCACTTTTAATCTGACATCGAAGGTCAAATGTCCCTGTACTGCTGTGGCTTAAAGTTGAGGGTTTGCCTATTTAGACATTAGGTTAATATTTTGACAATATTGAAAATTACGAGGTCAGTCTTAAAATAATCGCCATGTCTATCACAATTTTCAAAATAAATAAATAAAAAATTCATCACAATTGCACATTAATGTGGAAAGATAATCTGACATATTAAAAAATTACAATAATTTGCTTTCAATAGCAGAGAGAATTTTGGGCTATTTTTTAACTTGAAATCAAAGCAAATTCCGTATCTCCTTTTTATACGTATGGTAACATTATTCTGAAATTTAAAGGTTTAAATCATATTCAAATTCTTACTAAATGTTACCTATTTTTTTATAAAACTATAAAATAAATTTATAATTAAATTTTAATTACTCGCATTAGCAGAAAGGAAAATAGAGCATTTTCTATAAAATTTTATTGTTCATAAAATGTGTCAGAAAATTTGAATTACATTCGTCAGTATGTTGAAGCAAAGAAAAGAATAGACTTAATTAATATTTTATAACACAGGAGGAGTTTAATATATGCCTTTTAAGATATTTGTTTGTAAACGCGTGAGCTAATTTCGCTAAAGAATAAATCTGGATTACTTAAAAAAAAAAAAACTAAAGCTTTCGAACTTTCATTAAAAAGATTTTAATGGACTAAAAAGATTAATTGATTTAAATTCTAACATAACAGTAAAAAAAATAATAAGAAGAATTTCTATAACGAATATTTCTCCAAAATTTTAAATTTTATGATATAATAATTCTATGTAAACACTCTTTAGTTTTCTATGTCATTAAATTGAAATAATTATTTCAAGTACATCAATCTATTTTCCGAATAATTCGAAAGGGTTCTGCTTCCTGTAGGAGTAAAAAGTCACCGAATTTTTAAGGCTTGCGTCATTACCTTTATACCTGATCGAAGTCGATTAACCTCTTTAAAGCTTAACAGTCATTAATATCCATCCAGCAAGTTTGTGATTGTTTGAAAAAAAAACAACAAAGTAGAATGTAAACGATAAAAACAATAAAGGCCATATTGAAAACGATAAAGCGTTTTTAGTAAACCTGGACAGCTCTAGAATTAAAAAAACCCAAAGCGTGTCATTTATGCTCATCGTATATGCATTCCTTAAACTCTTAAAGTAGAAAAAAGAAAAGGAACCACGATTTGATTATTGATAGGAATATTCAGGCGTAACGCAACTCCGCCTTTCTTGATTATGATCACTTTGATGTATTGGAAATTTATTTGGCGGGTTTGCAGAAATCAAACCTTTGGCAATCTGGAGCCATTTAGTTTCGAGCCAACTATTATTAATATCTTTTCATATCTTAGTAGATGGCTGTTCTTGATTCTTATCAGTCAAAAGTAACTTCAGTTTCACCGATATCAAAATAGAGATTATTGATTGAGTATTATCCTATTTTAAGCACATAACATCATCCATTTCTTGAATAAATGAAATAGTCAATCATAGATATCAATGCTTTATCTGTTTATTAAGAAATAATAATAATGTGCCTTTCTACTTGGCTTCGATGAAAGAAAATCCACGCATCATATAACCCGAACTATAAATTAAACCAATAGAAATAACAAAAAGTACCTCACACTCTAACCTTTGAATTAAAAATACTTAGAGTCAGTAAACTTTAAAATACAATTTTTTAAAAAATGAAAAACGATCAGATTATAGGACGATTTTCGATGAATGCATTTTTCACATGCACATGAATGAAAAGAAGGTGAGAGTGAAAAAATAATTAGAATAAAAAAAATCACTGATACGTAGCGTTTTAAAAAAGGGTTTTATTGGAGATTTGCCTCTTAACAATTTATTAATAGATATAAAAACAAATACACCACATATTTTCTCATTATAAATATAAAATATGCAATTTTTTGCATTTAGCTTACCTCTTGTAGTGCTGCCCCTACCAAATCTTAAAAAATTATTTTAAAATTATTTACATAATATGCAAGTACATTTATTAAACTATTATCATGCGTAAATGTATTTTCTTCATGAAAATATTAGAAAATAATGAAATGAGCAATTTTACATTTATTTTATATAGATATTGATTCATCAAATGATAGAAATTACCTAAAACTAATCACTCTAAGTTGGGAAATTTTTTAACAAAGCCTTCTAAACAAACGTAAAATTTATATTGCCCTCTTTCTATTTCAAATATCCAGAATAATAATCATTATATTCTCTTTTCATATCCTGCCTTTCAAAATAATTCTTCCAAATTTCCCTAACAATTCTTTTTTAGTCAAAATAATAATATGCTGATTTTAATTTCTCATGTGGTATCATATATAAACTTCATAAATGATTCTGAATCAGGCTTTATTCCCATGTTTTCAATGCAATCAAATCGTAATTTCTTTTCTAAAATGTAATACCAGAATTAAAAATTGATGGAGTGAAAAAGGAATTCAGGGTATGGGCACAATTTTTTGGGTTCTGATAATTTAGCTTGTCAGAACTGCTCTCGTGAAAAGTTTTACTCTGCTGTAATTCATATTTTCCCCACATTCATATCTAAAAAACCATATATTAAATTTGTATTAGCTATGCATTTATTTCGTGAATTTATGAAGTAAGATAATTGCCTTTCAGAGAAAAAATTAAGAATTATAATTTCCGACATATCATCAAAAGTTCTTAAGATTTATTTAACATTGGAAGTATAATTTGTCAAATTCCTATAGTTCTCCAAATGATCATCAGAATTCCATAAAATTTTGCAGCGTGATATTTATTTTCATGATGATAAAAAATTGATTTTTATCGACATTGCGAAGATGCGATAATAAATAGCAAACCTACACAAATGTTCAATTTCTTTTCTAACTAACTGTACAGTATTGAAAATCATATAGTAATCATATGGAACTTAATACTAAACAACATGAAAGAAGTTTTCATAGAACATATTAGCATTTGAAACAACAAAGTCTGATCATAACTAACGTTGACCTATATGCAAGGTTTGCACCGTCCTTTATGTAAAAGAAAACAAAGCATTTTTTTTCTTTTCAAAAACCTGTTGTTTTTCCTTACTTACTTAAATGCTAGGGCGTATTTTAAGAAAAACTTGGAAGAAAGGTTAATAACCTTTTTACAGAAAGGGTTTCCATAAAAAAGGAAATTTCATAGTTTAGTGAAAATGAAAACAGTTTTGTTGTTGTTGTTGTTTCGCTTAACGCATAAAATTTTGAAGAAATAATTATGGGAAATACATCATAATAAATCATATTGTGATTCTCGAATGAAACTCTACTAATCTTATACCGTTTTATATAATTTTATACATTTTTAATTTATTTATATAAGCTTCCTTTAGCAACCAGCTGGCCCAATCGAATTATAGGAAACCAAAATTCTCAATTAAATATTTATTTTATGTAACCCAGTCTTAGCGGCATCTTTAGCAAAATATTTTTAAGCTGTAAATTTTGATAATCATATATAACATAATTTTTAGAAGTTTTACACTCCTTTGTTCATTGTTTTATGCATGTCTCTAATTTTCAGTCATTTTCTAGAAAATTTGAACATTAATTTGAAACAAAAAAAGATTAACTTCAATTTATGCAAAACATTTTCTGCTGAAGTCGAACATATATTTTAAATGCGAGTACAAAAAAGGGAATCCATCAGCATCGAAGTCTTATGTGTACTACAGAATATTGTCAACAATATCTCTTAAGGAAATTTAATTTATAAAGATTTCTCTGATTTATCATAACATTCAGTGCCTATTTCAAAAAAAATTAAATGGCATAAATAGTAATATTTAATTTTATTTCAATCAATAAATATGCTTCTGAAAAAATTATGGAATTCTATGCAGTACTTCAATCCTATGAATTTCATATTTAATAAAATATTCTTGACATTTCAACTTTAAAATCAATACACCTTTTAAACTTCTGCGACCAAATCATACCAAGTTATGAAACCTTTGATGTTATTATTTTAAGGCAATCAACAATACCATTACTTTAAATTAATCATCTTTGAGAAATTTCTCTATATGATCTAAAATTCTCGTCTTTATAAAACAGCAATTTGCAGATTTTCATAATTCAAATTAGTTTCTGTCGCAAAAGAGTGGTACTCTATTTTTATTAGTATCTCTAGAATGATATTTAAATACGATTCATAGAACCATGAATCTATATAAAAAATTTTTAATCCTGTATTTCATCAAACAATTATTGAATGAGACGGCATAAAACAGGAATGTTCATTTAGACCATTTTTTTTATTAGATGTGTATGACAATTATTAGAAATAAGCTGTTGGGCGCCAATTAGAATGGTCATCTTGTATATATTAAGCCATGTTTTGCTTAAATAATACAAAATAATTGAGTTACATTTTAAATCAACACAGGAATCCAGTTTTTGTTCTTTTTTAAATATCATGTTTTAAATTCCTTTTATTTTGTACAAACATATATTAAAACTTTGAAAAATATGTTAAAAATATTTTTCACAATATTATTAAGGAGACTAAGGATTTTCAATTCCAAATTATTTGAATCATTTTTTTCTTTATGTTAGAGGAAATCCACATTATTCTAATTAACAGAGAACTTTTAACGCAAAAGCGCATTTAAAGAAATATTCAAACATTTGCAGTGTTATTGAAATTAGCAAGCATTAGAAAATATAAGTATTTATATTATCTCTTGCAGTAAAGTAAAATTATACTTAAAATAAACATGATATATTTCTTTTTCAGCTGTACACATATTTAAAAAAATCACGTGGTATTTTGATCATGATGAAAGTTTAGTTTGTTTAAAATATACATTTAAAAATGTTATATACAATGAAGTTCGACAATGAATTTTCTTTTCACAGTATCCCCTCATCATTAAATTTAATTTTTTTTATGAAAACGAACGAAATTAAAGTTTTGTTCATATACATTTTTAACTACTTTTATAAATATTTCCTAACTAAAATAACTATTGTTAAATTATGTTATTTGTAAAAAATTGCATCAGAATACGAATAAAAATAAAATGTCTGTCAAACAAGAATTTTAAAAAATGAATATTAACGTTATGTATGTGGCGCCATCTAGAGTTAAATGAAAAAACTAACATAATGGAAATTAAATGGGACAATCTTTTCAATTATGAAATAAAAAATAACCAGTCTCTTACACTCCTATTCAAAGGCTATTTTTTTTTAATTCCTTTCATTTATTACAAATATTGTACTTTGTTATAAACAGTAATTTCCTAAACTGTTTTAAATTCTAACTAATTTGTTTTTAACCGAAAGG
The DNA here is from genome assembly GCA_026543865.1 of Argiope aurantia. Classification (NCBI taxonomy): domain Eukaryota; kingdom Metazoa; phylum Arthropoda; class Arachnida; order Araneae; family Araneidae; genus Argiope; species Argiope aurantia. The sequence continues at coordinate 577,116 of JAPMOR010076787.1, forward strand.
CCGTTGCTTAAAATGCATTATATGTATGAAAACATTCAATAGAAAATTTATAGATCATATCGGAAAAATTAGATGTATATGTATGATTTTAATATGAATTGCATCTCTTAAATAATTAGATAAATGTAATGCTAAGAAATTGGAGTTATTTCCCCCTATATATTAATGAATAATGTAATCTATCTATACTTATATATAGCTCAATGTGTGTGTGTGTGTGTTGGCGCTCTACAGGCCAGACCGTTCGACCTACAGCTACCAAACTTTGCACATGCATACCTTCGTTGTCGGGAATGTGCACCTGGGGTCCCTTTTTTGAATATTTAATTTGAATTTGAATTATTAATTAAAAACTAACTTTCCCGCCAAAAAAATCTTTTCATTTCCCCACCGCCAAATGAGTGGGGCTTCAGTTTTTCCCCCCACGCTAAAGAGGATAGTCTTAAGGAATTTTCGGCAGATTATTTCAAAGGATTCTATTTATTTTCTTATTGTTTGATGCATTTAAAATTAAATATTGTTAATTTATCGATTTTTCAGATTCATTCTGAAGCACTTTTGAATTAAAATAAAAAAAGAATAAAGAAAATTAAAAATTTCTAATATGTATAGCGTCACCCAAACTGGAGTAGAAAATTCACACATTTGCGTTACTATAATTGGCGCTGAAAATTCACGCATGCGCATTGTGTTCCGATTGTTGACAAGTATTTTCAACCAATACTTACTTGGTTTTGAAGGTTTAATATGTTTTCGACAGTTTATTTCAAACGATTCTGTTTATTTTTTTAGTATTTGATGCATTTAAAACTAAACATTGTTAATTAATCGATCTGTTCATGATGACCCTAAGAAAATTTTGTTGAAAACGTCTTGAAAAATATTCTTTAGTGCCCATAAGGTTTAAATACTCAGCGACTCTGTTTTCAGTACTCATATTTAAAAAAAATGCTTCGTTTCAGTAAAAAAAAAGTATTATTATATTTATTGCAGTTTAACATTTCCACTTTAATTTAAAGCATAAATTCTACGGGAGCTAACAAAAAATGAGAGATATACATATTACGTTATGGCTGAAGGCCTTTATAATATTATGAGTGAATTATATGACTATTAAAATTTGAAGTTTTAAAATATTTTAATGAAGAAGCAATTAAAATGGCAGTACCATAAAATATTTAATTATTAAAATTTTAACGTGCATTAAGATTGGCGAACCGGTTGGTCGTCAAAGGCGGCTAGTTAAGAATAAAAGAAAAAAAAATGATTTTATTTTTTATTTTTTGGGATATTTAAGTGTTGTCTTCTGCATGACGCATCAGCTTTCTCTTTATTCTGTGATTAGAGCGCTAAGTCAAGTTGTTTAGCATCATAGAGGAGTCGCAGGAAATTGTAAATTTCTCGCTTGTTTCGAAATTTACATTCCGTTGTCAAAAATAATACATTAATAACTTTGTCTTAAAAACTTTATTAAAAGTTTCTTAAATAAACAAGTTTAAATTCATTTTCTTCTCATCTATAATTAATTAGCGCTTCCTTTATGTATGTAATTTTCAACTTCAGGGTCACAGAAAAAAATTTTAAGGCAGAAAAATAGCGATAGCCATATCCCCCCCACCCAATCTACAAAAGATCAGAAGTAATAATAATAATAATAAAAGATTTAAGAGACATTGCTCTATGGGAATAGTTCTGAATTTAGGAATATTTTTCCTTCGGGCCTGACAGACATTGCGTTTTTAATCATAAACGTATTAGATACATAAGTGTTGTATATATAATTTTAATATTAATAACGGGCTCACAAATATTCTAGGAAAATTTTGAGTTCGTACCAACTTTAATTCCCGAATCTTTTGTTTGTTGTTGTTGTTGCTTAATCTTACTAAAGTTTTATAAATGCGAGCTCGTGTCTGTTTGCTTTTTTTTTTTTTTGCATAGTTTTAATTTTTAAACAGACAAGATGGTTTTTTAAATAATCTCATGCAATTCACATGTGAAATTACAAGAAGACAGATCCTATTTAGCTCAGTTTAATAGCCTATTTGTTCTAATAGCTAATGCCGTAAAATAATAATTACTTTAGAATTATCGCGTTTTTATTTATCTAACATTTTTTTATGTATTCAAGCGAAGAAATTAATTCTCAGCTCAGGCCATTTTTTAACGTTAAGTCAGTTATGTGAAAATATTCTGCATTAGAAAATTCCATTGCTTTCTGTAACCTTCACACGACTCTTTTTTGTATATTCAAAAACATCAAGATCATATTAAAGATTTCAGATCAAATCAAGTTCTAGATTTTTGGTAGCTACAAATTCAAGATCGCCAGCAGGCATATTTTATTCTTTTTTAGCATTCAGAGATTCCAAAGGATAAAACAAAAAGAATCTATCAAATTAAACCTGTTTTGTAATAAAATCTTAAGAAATTTTTGCTATATAATATTACACATAATGAAAATGAATGAGTTTAAAAGTGTTAATTCTATATAAATAAAATTGAAATGCCGATTTCCATGCTTCTAGAAATCCGAGCTACACAATTTCATTTTCTTCTAATTCTTCTTATGAATACTGTTAAGTACAAAGAGAACTTTAGAGATGCCTTTGGCATGTTAATTAAAATAGTTAATTATTTATTAATTAATAATTTGCCAGCAAACAACATGGCGGTCTAACACTTGCTTTGTAAACGGAATTTAAAGAAACGGAAGGAGAACCATGGAGAAGAGAGTAATGTAAATCAGAATTAATTACATTGATTATGAAAAATGTTTCTTTAACAGGCAAATTGTTTGGAAGTTTCCTGTTTTTTAAAAATTGATTCTAAACCTGGCTTCTTAGATGTTGCCTACATCTCATGTCTGCATTATATAAGAAGTGCATATGCAGTGTTTAAAATAGCTACCATCCTATTCCCATATCGTAAAACACATATTTAAATTGCACTCATCGTAGCTAACTAACTTTGGATCATTCATATCAAATTATTCATAATTTAAGAGAGAAATTAGCTTTTTGCTTTTTCTTAAAATTGAGACAATCTGTAATTCTTCGAGAAATATTATAATTCTTTGATGCAACAAACTTTGAATGAGCTAAACATGAAATCTTTCATTTGCAAAAACCTGAAAATTTTCCTCATCAAATCATTGCTATATATTAACTAGTTATTATATTAACTAGTTGAAATCATTTTGTATCATGTCATATCCATTAAAACTTACTTTTAACTGTGTCGCTCTTCTCTTGAGTTCTCTTAGGAAAAATAGTCTTTTCCAAAATTTCAAATTTGTTACTTAAAATATTGCATCGTCTATTGATCTCATCTCTCAAATCCGGATTCATGAGTTTTATTAATGAAGCTTGTTCTTTGAGGTATTGGCACTGGGAAAATAATTTTTCGATCTCTATTTCCTGTAAAAAAATAACTTCATGAATTAATTTTGAAAATAAATCTAAAGAGAAAAGTGTTATATAAAATGGTATAAATTCAAGTAAAAAAAAATGGTGTTTCATTAGTCTCGGAAATCCCCTTTCCTGTATTCTATCCACTTGCCTCTAATTTTATTAGTGACACGAAAGCAACTAGGCATAAATTAATATTAAAAAATAACATGAATGAAAGCATAAAAAAAGAGAAAATAGAAAACTTCAGAAAGAAATACTGAGCAGTATGGAAAGATTTGATTTTCTATTCTTTAATTTATATCACAAAACACTTTTTCTTTTTGCAATTTAGAAAAAAAAATATGCAAAATACTGGTTTAAGACATTTTTTGTAAATAACAAATCAACTAATAAATACATTCTAGTAAAGTTGAAAAGATTTGCGAATAACAGAAATCATCAGAAAATGAAAACACCCTTTATATAACAAATATTACCTTTCCAAGCCATTTAAGAGGTGTCATAAAAAGCTTTTAATTTACTAATGTATCCGTTTAATCTCCTTTAGCTGTATTTCCAATTTATTCTTAAAAACATCAAAATAATATTCAGTGTCTTAATGTACGTCAGAACTATTTTTAATAAATATCATCCAACAAAATGCAGGCAATTCAAAAATATTGCTGTGATTATAATTACTGGTACATTGGCGTACAGTAGTTACGAAATATTATCCTTTGACGTAAATTTAGCGTTTTTTAATACATTGTGTGATCCTTTTCGAATTTTTTTATCGATTAATCCTTTGGCATGCGGTTAATAGTTGCCAAAAATGATTTCGTGTTTTAAGCACGTTTTTCATAATCGATTTAAACCAAAATTTGACTCAAAATAATTTGTAGTCACAAAATTCAGTACCATATTTGGCATAATTAAATCATCGCGTTTGCATGTTTCTGAAAGTACAGATCGACAGACGGTTAATTCCTTGTTGAATTTGACTTAAGTTTTGACAAGTATTTACATTATAGATGTTAAATATGTATACCGAATTTTATCTAACCAGCTCTTTTAATTATCAGTCTTGTAATTATCGTATTAACTTATATTCGAACAGCCAGACGGATAGTCTTCCTCTGCTCAGATTTTATTCAAAATTTGATAGAAATCTGTAAATTTGGTGTAAACACCGTATGCTGAATTTCAATGGTGCAACTAAAAGCGTTTTTGAGTTATCTTTGTCACATACAGACGGACATTTTTTTAAACGTAATGATTCTTCAAAATCTGGAGTTCGAATGCTTTGATGATACTTTCTCTTTACTATACTATGTATACTAAAAAGTAAAAAAATTAAGAAATTAGTATTTCTCATAAAATGAAGACATAAAAAAAGTGTCAGAAGTTTTAAATGCCCACATTCAGAGCTCCACTATTTACACATTACCCTACGGAAAAGTTATTACCAATTCACGTTTTAAAATTCTTTATGCATTGTGACTAAATTCTTTCTTTCTATCATCGTTGAAGTTATAACAGTTTAAAATCAGGTTAACCATTTTAAAATTCTCTGTATTATTCTCAATGCGAATTCATTTATATTCGAGAACAGTCTTTATTTTCTATTCTATTATTAAAGAATGTTTGTGAATAATGATTTATTATTCATTCTTAAAATAGAACAGAAATTTGTGAAATACGTAGTCTCGTTAGATTTATTTAGCATTATATAGTTAAAATTATTTTCAGCATTTAATTTTCTTTCAAAATTACAGCTTGGAAAAGAAACATGTTATTAAAAAAATATTTTACATATTTCTGAAACATTTCAAAAATCATACTGTAGGAGTAAAATGATGCATAATTTAGTTTTATTTTTCTATTATATATATATATATATATATA